>PVIY010003275.1:0-115412 GCA_004026745.1 Myrmecophaga tridactyla | reverse complement strand
TTTTTTTCTCTATTATTGTTTTATTTCTTTTTCTGATGTCTTTTTATTTCTTTCTCTAAATCGATGCAAATGTTCTAAAAAATGATGAATATGCAACTATATGATAATATTAAGAATTACTGATTGTATATGTAGAATGGAATGATATATTAATGTTCTTTTGTTAAGTTTTTTAATTAATAAAAAGTTTTTAAAAAAAAGAGTAAACTAAGATGTTTCCCATCAAAAAAAAATTGTTCCTTGAAAAGATTAATAAAATTCATAATGTTTAGTTAGACAGACAGAAAAAAACAGAAAGAGAAGATGGAAATAAGTAAATCAGAAATCTGATGAGGAGATTACTATTGATCCAATAGAAATAAAAAGGGTCAAAAGAAGATAGCATCAACAATGGTATGCTGAAAAATTAGACAACCTGGATGAAATAGACAAATTCCTATAGACACATGAACAACCTACACTGATTCTAGAATAAATAGAGGAACTCAACAACTAATTAAAAGTAAAGGGATTATACCACTTAAAAATCTTCCCAAAAAGTAAATTCCTGGGCCAAATGGCTTCACAGGTAAATTTTATCAAACATTCCCAAAAGAATTAATACTAATGCTGCTCGAACTTTTCCAAAAACGTGTACAGGAGAGAAAACTCCCTAACTCATTCCACAAGGCCAATGTGATCCTAATACCAAACCCAGGTCAAGATGCTACAAGAAAATAACATTATAGCCCAATTTCTCTTTTGATTATTAAAGAAAAACTTGCAAATTGAATCCAAAGCACATTAAAAGAATCATAAACCATGATCAATTGGGTTTTAACCCTGGTATGCAAGGGGGATTCAGCAATAGAAAATTGGTTAATGAAATACACCACATTAGCAACACTAATGGGAATTAAAAAAAAAATCATGATCATCTTAATTGATATAGAAATTGCATACTTTCTTGATGAAAACACTTAAAGAAATAGGAATAGAAAGAAACATCCTCAACATTAAAAAAGGCATATATGAAATCACTGCCAGGCAACATCATAATCAATAGTGAAAAAATTAAAGCTTTGTCTAATCAGAAACTGCTATTTAGCATTGTGCTGGAAGTTCTAACCAGAGGAGTTAGGCAAGAAAAATAAGTAAAATGCATCTAAATTGCAAAGGTAGAATTGAAACTTTCACTTTTTGCAGATAGCATGATCATGTATATATAGAAAGTCCCAAAAACTACAACAAAGCCACTAGAGCTAATAAAATAATTCAGCAATGTGGGAGGAGACAAATGAACACCAAAAACTCAATAATGTTTGTATACACTAGTAAGGAGCTATCTGAGGAGGAAATCAAGAAAAAAATTCCATTTACCAGAGCAACAAAAATATCAAATATCTTGCAACAAATTTAACCTAGCATTTGCAGGATTAATACATGCAAAACAACAAAACTTGGTTGAAAGAAATCAAAGAAGATCTAAATAAGTGGAAAGATATTCAGTGTTCATAGACTGGAAGACTATTGTTATGATGGCAATTCTACCCAAAATGATTAAATGCAATACCAATAGAAAATTGCAACAAGTTACTTTACCAAAATGGAATATTCAATCAATAAACTGATTTGGAAGAATAAGGAGCCTCATATAGCCAAAAACCCAATAAAAAGAAGAGCAAAGTTGAAGGACTCCCTCCTCCTGATGTTAAAGCTTATTACAAACCAATAGTGGTCAAAACAGCATGGTACTTATGCAAGGATTAATATGTGGACCAATGGAATCAAATTGGGAATTCAGAAATAGACCCTCACTTATGGCCAGCTGATTTTTGGCAAGCCTGCCAAGTTCACTCGTTTGGCAGAGAAGACTCTCTTCAACAAATGGTGCTGAAGAACTCCATGTCCATATTCAAAAGAATGAAGGAGAACACACTGTATACAAAAAATAACTCAAAATGGATCAAATAACTAAATCTATATCCAGGACTATAAAACTCCTAGAATAAAAAGAAAGAAAGCATTTTCATGATATTTTGTTAGGCAAAGATTCTTTATACTGAAACCACAGGCAACAACAAAAACACTTATCGATGTGAGCTCTTCAAGTCTAAAAACTTTTGTGCATCAGAGTACTTCATCAAGTAAGTGAAAGCACAAACCACTCAATGAGAGAAGATATTTAGAAATGACACATCTGGTAATGGGATAATATCCAGAATATATATATATATATATATATATATATATATATATATATAAATCCTACAATTCAAGAATAGTAAGACAAACAACAATCCTGGCATAGAATAAAATAAAGAAAATTTGAACAGAGCATAGATTTAGTTAATATTAATGTATAAATATTGGTCCCATCAACGTGAGAAATGTACTGAGCTAATGTAAGATGATAATAACAGGGCAATTGGATATTGGACATTGGGGAAATCTTTGAACTATCTTCACATTTTTTTCTGTAAATGTGAAATTATTCTAAAACAAAGAGTATTTTAAATATTTCTTTTTTTTAATGGCAAGAAATAGTAAGAGTTGGGCGGAGTGATTACTAATGTTTCAATTGTCATTGCAAGTGACAGGATGGTCCAGCTCTCCCACCAAGTATCCAAATTGGTAAAAGCACCACAACAGATTTCCTCAATTTACCCTAACCTTGATTTTAAAACCATGGTCATTATGAAAAAAAAGAGTTCCACAATCCCTTCAGAGCCACGATGAGTTATAACAATTCAACATAGAAGAGAGATTTTTGACTCTGAGTGACAGATGGGCCACAGTCTCATGGCAGAGGTCACCCAAAACTATTTGCATAGTTATGGATAAAGTGGTCTGAGGTCAGTGAAGAGCCTTTATTGGAATGCTGGACACTGGTGTTCAACCTAATGTCATACCTAAACTTACCAATCAAGTAAAAGGACAAAATAACTGAATTAGGAAGATGAGGTGGTGCAGTTCCAGAAAGGAGGCAGCTGAAGCTATGACTGAAATCAGGAGCTTATAAATAAGTGTAACATATGTTTTTGCCTCATCTATACCAGAATGCATTATAGAGATGAACCTTGTGTCTGAATAGAGGACTTTTCCCTTAATCAAACAACCAGGAAAAGAAAGTGTAAATCTACCCTGAATCCTGTTTTTGGGGGGCCTGTTTGATGGAAGCCTTTAGAATCCACTCACTTGGTTAATTTAAAAGAAAAATAAGATACCTCAGTGATGGTTAGGGTTGTAAATGGAATTCCAGCTTTAATTAAGGATCAGTTCAATGCAAGTACATAAGTGTCTATGTCTTCCTTGTTCATTATCCCGGGTGGCTTGTATGACCAGTAGACAGATCCTGGAGATTAACCATATATTATAGGGGTTTGAATTAAGTGATGCCTCTAATAGAATCAGCCTGATAAGGTATCACCAATTTATGATCACACAAAGCAGAGGGGGTGATGTTCTGTGACCAATGTGGCTAAAGTTTTATTTTCCATTTCTATTTAGGAAGGAAATCAAATCCAATATGCACCCATCCAGGGCAGACTCCAACATGCATTTCCTATGTTTCTATAAGGTTATTCAAATGCTCTTGCTGATATCGCATCTGATGAGAAGAGACATTTCTGGCTCAGTGAAAAAGTACTATCCTCATTACATTGATGATATAATGTTGATATCTCAAACTAATATTTGGTTATAAGGGTTTTTTAATCATATAACCACAAGAGAATTTTTTATTAACCCTATTAAAGTATAAGGCCCAAGGAAAATGGTAAAATTCCTAGGCATAATTTGGAAAGGGATGGCTAGAGACATCTCTCTGACAACCAAAAATAAACAATAGTCTCTGCCAACAGCAAAACCAAAGCAAGTAGCACAGAGATTGATAAGGTATTTTGGGTGCTAGAGAAATTACATACCATCATTCATAAACTTATCAAGAAAAAGCTAAATTTGAATGGTGTTCTCAGAAAGATCAGGATCCCTGGAAATTAAAAACTCCATAGTAGAGCCCTCTGGGGCCACAGGTGCCCCATGCTCAGATGATTTTGTGTCTGCAACATGCACCTTCTGACAAAAGCCTGTTACTGCCACCTAGGGGCGATGTGTGGGATTTAGAACTCAAAATTGTAACCCATGCAGCGTCAAGGTGAACACCGCTTGAAAGGAATTGCTTGTTTATTACTAGAGTTTAATTGAAACAGTTTCTATTACTGCAGACATAATATTTTGAGACCCCTCTGCCCTGGTTTATGGTTTATGAATGACCATAATTACAGTGAGGAATGAAATACACAGGGAAATTCCTCCACTGAATGGAAAGGATATGGTTATGAGAAAGTGGTGGGGGCAGTCACAGCCTATATGAAAAGGTGGCCTCCATGATTTGATTCCTATATAAGGTCCCTCTGAAGAGTTAGCTAAACCCATAGCTGAAAGGGTCCCTTCCTAGGATTATTTATCTGATAATAATTATCAAGCAGCATGGTTTATCAAAGATAATTAAGTGTGAAGGACCAGAACTCAATTTGGAAAGCAGCTTTCCAAAGATCAGTTGATAATTGCACATAAAAGGAAAAGGCAAAAGGTAAATCTTCTCAATGGACAAGATAAAGCATGGCCAGGATTTAGATATTAACAGTACTGCCATGGCAAGTATTTTTACTGGTTCTCGAGGACCAGACAATGGACTGGCAATATAGTCCAGAAAATAGGACTTAGACAAAAGGAAGAGAAAAGGAACATCATTCTGGAAATCTTTATGGGTGTAGAGTGTGAAATGAAAGTGGGACAGGCCAATAGCCATAACTAGAACCCCCTTCCAAATTCCTAATTTTATTTTGAGTGGATGCCTTTGTTTATTCTTCAGAAGAGACCTCTTGGGTATACAAAATGAGTGGCCATGAAGAGATTCAAGCAATAAAATGAAAGGCAGAAAAAATATGTATCACATTATCACAAATAGAATCTCAAAATATGACTAAAACTACTCTGTTTGTCACCAGCATCATCAGAGATTAAAAGTAGCCATGAATCACAACCAGGAGAAGTTGGCCATCCAATAAATGTTTGATGGATTCCAATGACCCATTACCCATGGCTCTGGATGGATACTGATGAGTCTTGACTGGGATAGATATTCCTTCTGAATTTGCAATGGCATATATCCAGGAACTGGAGTAAAACCTCTAACATTATGTTTGGATAGTTTCTATTGCTGTGCTTTCAAGTTTGCTAATCTTTTCTTCAGCAATGTCTAATCTGCTCCTATGCTGTCCAAAGTACTTTTCTATGTACACCTTGAAATTGAATTTTGTTCTTTTTATATATCTTCCATATATATAATTTATATGGTCTTGTTTTACTTTGCCATCTTGATAGTTCAGAATATATTAAAATAGATTTGTGTTGAATCCTGGTCTATTAATTCTATCATCTATATCATCTTTGGGTCTGATTCCATTGATTAATTTTTCTTCTCATCATATACATGCCTGCTAAATTTTTATTGGATGGCTGACATTGTAAATTTTATATTACTGCATGTTGAATCTATTTGTATTTTAAATAATTTTAACCTTTGTTCCAATATGCACGTATGAAACTTGGAAACAGCTTAATTTCTGTGAGACTTTCTTGGTTTTCTTTTTTTGTATGCTATATGTCAGTGTCACATTGCATTATTTTTTCATGTGAGTATCCCATTATTGTCACACCATTTGTTGAATCTTTGATTCTTTGGTTTTTGTTTGTTTGTTTTGTTTTGGGGGAAGTGCATGGACCTGGAATCAAACCTGGGACTCCCACATTGCAGGTGAGAGAATTCTGCCACTGTATTACCTTTGTACCCCCTGAGGCTTTCTTTTAAATTTTGTTAAGTTGGCCAGAAAAGCCTATGATGGTTAGGATACGGTGTTAACTTGAACAGCTAATGGTAACCAGTTGTCTGGTCAGGCAAGCATCGGACTAACCATTACTGCAAGAATATTTTGTGGCTGGTTAATAAACCAGAAGTCAGGTTCATTAAATCACCAGCACAAAGTGCATCTGTGGCTGATTTTATCTACAGTCAACTGAGGGCATGTTAAGTGCAAAAAAGATGGTCCAATCATTTGGATCTGATTTTAGCAGTTGAAGATTTTTCAGGGTGAAGAGGGAATTTTCACTATTTCTTCAGCCAGTGAGCCTCTCCTGTGGATTTTATCAAGACCGTTCACCAGTGTTACCAGCTTCACAGCCTGCCATACAGATTTGGGACTCTTGTATTTCCATGGTTGTATGAGACCCTTTTATAAATCTTATATTTACAGATATCTCCTGTTGGTTCTGTTTCTCTAGAGAACCCTGACTAATGAAAAGCCCTTGATCGAGGATTATTTCATCCCCACTATTGAGGCCACTGCTTCTGAGTATCTACCCAAAGCCCATGTACTACCAGGTTTCTTCATTCTGGCTAGTAGGAGCATGAACTATTTTCTGCCTTTATGTGAGCTCTGAAATTGTTCTACATGTTCCTTTCCAGTACATTTTACACTGTCCTTGGCTTGTGTTCTCACACACACCTGCTGGAAAGTACTCAGCACAACCTTCTAAGGGAATTCTTTGTGGATCTTCAGTATTCTCTCCCATGCACCATTCCCCTTTCAAGTGTTTTTCTGTGTTAAGACTCTCTGCTTGGGTTCTCTGAACTCTCAATTCTGTCTCATTAACTCAGGGAGACAGCTTGGACATTTTTAGGTTCCTTCTTCCATGCTCAACTGAAAACTTTGTCTGGGCAGTAATCTGGAGCATTCACAGAATGTACCTTAATTGTTTCCTTTGCTGTGATCATTGCCCTGTGCTGCTTCATGTCTAATGTATGAAGAATTTAAGTGGGAGCGTAAATCTGACCCTATTATTCCATCATATCCAGATGCAGCAATATTTCCCTGAATTTTTACTGCCAAAATACACTAAATTTTTTAGTTCTTCCTCCATAGTTAGCAAATGTATTTAACTGTTCTTTAAATTAATACTATATTTTGTATTTCTGTACCATATCCATTTAACCTAGTATGTCCAAAATTTTCTCCCTTTTATTTGCTTGTTTTACTTCTCAGATGAAAACATGTATCATGTTCATGTTTTCCAGCCATATTTATATGTAAGACACCTCTTTAAGGAGATATCTTATTTATAATATTAATAAATCAAGCCATAAAATTTGGAGGAAACAAAAGGAACATAATAAGAGTTATATCACCTAGGCAAATAATAAATGTGTTATGTTTTATCACCAGTTCTCCAAAACCAAGCTCATTTTGCAACATGAAAAAGTAGAAGACCTAAACATATACTTTAAAGTTGATATTTTGCCCAAGGTCACTGGAAGTATTATTGTACATTACCACCTGGACATTTTCCTTCTATCCAAAGACATATATTTCTTCAGGATTGACTCTGAGTCTTACTTCTTCCATGAGCCCTTAACTTATCATTGCAATTTCCTTCTCCTTTATAGTCATAGCAATACATACACTGCCTAGCAGTGTGTAATAACAGTGAAAAATATATTTGGAGGAGAGCAGGGATTTTGGATTCAAGTACCAAAAATCACTTCTGTACTAGCTGGGTGATCTAGACCAGGTCTTTTATCCTCTGTGCTCTTAATCTTGGTTGTATGCTAAATGTTGAGCTACCATCAATATTCTCTTCGAGTTTCTTATGTAATCCTCAGCATCCTGGATGGCCTGGGAGCCAACATCAGTAAACACCATTCCCAGGCTCTTTCTATATGCATTCTTTGTAAGTGAAGAGCACAGGGTTGGTGCCACTTTGATTCCAAACTCTCTGTAGTAACTAAGGCTTTCAGAGGCAGATGTTCTCTTTGTCAGGACTTACTGAGACTTGTTTCAATAAAATTTCTCTAGCTTCTCTAGCTTCTGAGGGTTTCTGCATCAGCCCTCAGCTCCAAGCAGGGTAGATAGCCATCTGATTTGGATCAGGATTTTTTTTCTAGTAATGGGAAGCAGAGGTACTCATAAAGAAAGGGATGATTGATACATGAAAGAACATTAGATCTTGAAAAAGTCTGGACTAACATCACAATAGTTATGTTCTGTGTAAAAAGTCTCATTCCTAGAAAGATGAAGGAGATGATGTGACATTTCACTAAAGGCAGTATAGAATGTGAAATAATACAAGGTTACCTGAGAACAGAACTGGGCAACTCCCATTAAGTCTATGATATTAGACAAATCATTTAATTTCTCTAGGCTTCAATTTCTTAATTTGAAAATTAAGACTAATTATACCTTATTAAATCAAAATATCTACTCGATGATTAGGTTATTTATGTCTGTCACATGCATGTATGGTTTGAAGTGAGGAAGTAAATGACAATGTTAAGAAAATAACATAGTTCTCATGAGTTGGCACTTCCCACAGTGCCGGTAACTTCCATTGTTCTTGATGAAAACTTTTAGCTGCTTCAGTAACTTTAGTCTCTTTCTTCTCCTTTTCATCATCAGACAAAAATTATAGTCCTTAGGAAGTTACTGTGCCTGGGTTTTGCACCTGCCTTCAATTAGAATTGTGACAGTAGATGAAAACTATGTTTGGAATATTTCAGTCCTCTAGAGGGAGGCAGCTGCCTCAGGCAAGTAGGAGGCCAACAGAGAGTTAAGAGCAGTAATTCTGAACTCTTCCTTTTAGTGTCAACAAGTTCTGTTTGGACAATGCCTAAATTCCAAATTAATGCCTGGGTCTTGATATGGGATGGTCATCAACATCCTTGGTCTGTACCCAATAGATGCTGGTAGGCAAATTTGGTAATTTAAAACTAATGAAAAACCCGTACCTCAGAAAACAACAAATAGCACTCACCAACAATAAAAAAAATAGTTTTTACAAAGGATAAAGCTTTCTCTTACAATTTTGAAAAATGTCATGTCAGCCAGAGACATGAAAACAATAGATTCAAGAAAGCACCTTCTTCTTCTCTCCCATTCAAAGCCACTCACCTAAAGCCCCATGTAGGCAAAATTCTAAAATAACATCACTAATGCCACCCAATATAGAGGGAAGTAAACAGAAGTGATAAGTAGGAAAGCAAGAAGAAAAACATGCTAAGTGGACCTTTAAAATAGGAATCACAAGAATATGAGACAGGAGTGCTGCCCATAGAACATCTCCCTACAAAATGAGACCTACTAATGATGGTGAAATGAAGCCTACTAGCAACCATGAACTTGTTCTATCTCCTCTCTATGGGAGTAAAACATCTTCCCATCAGAACCTGTGTAACCTGTGCTGTGGCTGGTGACATGTACTGGAATGGGTGATATCACTTTGAATGTTTCTCCTGAATTTAGGGTTCCTCAGAACTTGCTAATGTCATTTCCTCTATTATTTCTAATCTTTGCCTTATTACCTCATCCACTTCAATGGATTGGATAAAAAAACAAAATTTTTTGTGCACACCATAGAATCCATCTTAAGTATACAATCAATGGTTCTTGGTGTAATTACATAGTTATGCATTTATCACCACAGTCCATATGAGAACATTTTCATTTTTTCCAAAATAAAATGTCATGTGTCTTTTATCTCCATATTATTGAGATTTTCTTTGGTATAGTACCTTTGTTGCAATTATTGAAAGAGTATTACAATGTTACTGTTAATTATAGAAATTAATTTGCATTAATCGTATTTTCCCATATACCACCAGTGACAGTTTGAGTTGGTTGTATACCCCAGAAAAGATGAGTTCTTTAATCCTCATTCAATAATCCTGTTTGATTGTTTCCATGGAGATATGTCCTACCCAATTGTGGGTGGTAACTTTTGATTAGATGGTTTCCATGTTGAAATGTCTCCACCCACTCAAGATGGGGTTGATTACTGGAGCATTGTAGGAGGGAACCATTTTGGAAAAAGCTTTAAAGCCAACAGGCTTAATAGAGCCACCAAAACCGACAGAACCAACAGAAGGGACAGAACCCCAGGGAAGCCATTGAAGATTCCTGGAGCAAAATCTAGCAGATGTCACCATATATCTATCCAGCTGAGAGAGAAACCCTGAACATCATCTGTCCTCTTGAACCAAAGCATCTTTCCCTGGATGCTTTAATTTAGCCAACTTCATAGCCTTCCCTTAATTCGGACATTTTCACAGCCATAGAACTATAAACTTGCAACTTAATAAATTCCCCTTTATAAAAGCCATTCCAGTTCTGGTATATTGCATTCTGGCAGCTTACTAACTAAAACACCACCTTATTGTTAACACCTTGTAATAGTGATCTACCTTTGTTCTGGTTTATGTAAGAATGTCTTATATTTGAAAAATTAACCTCTTACATCATCCACTGTGGATTCACTAAGTTATACAGTCCTAGCCTTTATGCTCTAATTTTCCTTCTCTTGACATACACAACCCTGGTCTCATCTTCCAAACATACTTACACTCAGCATTGTTAATTACACTTACAGTATTGTGCTGTCATCACACCATATTGTGTGATTCATTTCTGAACTTTTACAAACAACCTTTAAACATTCTTTAGTCCTTAGGCCTCAATTGCCCAGTCTGAACCCTCTCTATCTCCTGATAACTTATGTTTTTACTTTAACTCCCAGAGTTTGCTCATTATAGTTAGTTCATATTAGTGAGACCATACAATGCTTGTCCTTTTGCTTATTTTGCACAACATAATGTCTTCAAGGTTAATACACATCATTGTATGCATCATGACCTCATTTCTTCCTAGAGCTATATAATATCCCATCAGATATATACACCACAGCTTGCCCATCCACTCATCAGGTGATGGACACTTGGCCTGCCTCCAACTATTAACAATAGCAAATAATGCCTGCACAAACACCCACTCCACAAATCTATTTGTTTCCCTGCTTTAGGTTCTTCCAAGTATATACCTAGTAATGGGTTTACCAGACCATATGGAAATTTATATTTGGGGTCATGAGGTGCCACCAAACTGCCTTTCAGTGCAGCTGTAACCATTCTACCTCCCAACCTACAGTGAATGAGTGTACCATTTTCTCCACATCTACTGTTTTCAAAAAATTATCATTCAAACACCATTTAATCCATCCTGAGTATACAATTAAGGGTTCCTGATATATTCACACAGTTATGAATTCACTACCTCAAAAAGTATGGGAACATTCCATGGATTAGTTTTCAAATACCAACTTAATTTTGATAACTTCCAAAATTTATAATTCTAATAAATAATTCTCTGAACTCCAGTTTCACCATTTGGTTGCTGACTTGACATTTCAATTTTCACACATCCTCAATTTTTCAAATCCCAAATTTATGAAATCCTAAAATGAATTCTTAATTCCATTGTTACAAATGTGCTTCCTCCTTACCCTCTCCTTATCAGTATATTGCATAATCTTCCTTGTACCTGGATAAATCAGAAGTCTAGAAATCATTCTTAACTCCCCCTTACTGCCAGAAGGCAAATCATTGGATGTTCTCATAGGTCTGAGAATTTTAACTTCATTGTTAATCTCATCATAACCCAATAATAATTTCTGAGACTCTTTCTCAGTATATATCAATCATCATAGGCTACTGGCTATTTTTTTAAAGTGACTTGGTCCCAATTCTCTTCTAGGTACTATAATCAGCCTGTGATACACAGTGAAATGTATGAAGAGTCCCTGAGATCCTCAGAGCACCCTGTGAGGGTGAGGGTCCTGGCAGAAAGAGGGGGCACACTCAAAGGGATGAGGGATTGAGGAGAGTTTCTTGAGAGGACCATTTACAAAAGTGTGGACAAATTAAGGAAATAAAAAAAACAAAATGATGATATATTTGGAGTTACCACACCCCAGGCCTGGACAGTTGAGCCATGATATCTGCCAAATGTGGAGTATGGGATTCACAGCTGTAGGCATGGAGCTTTGACAGAATCTGTGCCTTTCAGTAGAAGGATACAGCCATCTCCAACCTATGTGGTTTATCCATTCCCTCCCATATTCTGAAGATGCTTTTCATGGTCAGTACTAACCAGAAACAGAGAGAATGACCTGATGATCTCCTTAAGGGTCACCTTCTCAGGCACAGAGCAAGGTGAAGAGCATGGGCACTGGATCTGGAAATATAAATGAATGATATGCACTACAGCTGGAACTATATATTATAAAAGTATCAATTCTCCTTAAATTAATTTATAAATTCAATGCATTTCTATTTTAAAATACTAAGACTATTTTAAACATCACATAACATTACACTTTTCTGATATAATAAACCTGTGATAAAAAAGCAAAAATATGGAAATAAAGGTATATATGTCCTTCCAATTATCCATACATATTTAAGCACTATGTTTTAATCTAGAAAAGGAAGAGTCCAGTAGTAATCTCAATATATAAATGGAATCTGAAGTAAAACAGGTGTATATTTCAATTACATGTGGAGTAATAAATGAATAATCCTTTGGAAATAAATAAATCTAATTTCTATTTCTCTTTTCATAAGAAAATAATTCCTTTATCATTTCATCATATTGACAAATAATTATTAATCTTGGAATGTGCAGATCCTTTCCAATTACAGAATAAAACAGCATAATATATAGACATGATGTCAGGCAGCTCCAGGAGTTCTCAGAGAAATTCAAGACTGCAACCAAGTGCTGGCACATAGGGGTTCTTTAATCAGCTGCAGGAAAGAATTCAAGGAATAGTCAGTGTATACAGATGTCATGGTCAGGTTCATGTGTCAACTTGGTCAACTGGTGGTACCTGTTTGTCTGGCTGAGCCAGTGCTGCCCTATCTGTTTCTATGAGGATGTTTCATAGAATTAAATCATGATCCTGTCAGCTGCATCCACAGCTGATTCCACTTGTAATCAGCCAAGGGGAGTGTCTTCTGCAATCAGTGATGCTTAATCTAATCACTGGAAGCCTTTTAAGGAGGATTCAGAAGAGACAGGCTCTCTTCCAGCTTCAGTTGGTGAGCCTCTCCTGTGAAGTTCATCCACACCCTCCATCAGAATCATCAGCTTCACAACCTGCCCTACAGATTTTGGACTCTACATTCCCACGGTTATGTGAGACACTTTTATAAATTTTATACTTATGAATATTTCCTGTTGATTTTATTTCTCCAGAGAACCCTAACTAATACACCAGCCAAATACTTTAAGCTCCATGCCAGAGTGCTTTGGAGTTCTTAGCCTGATGTGACAGACTTGGGAATTCTCAGCTAGATATGGAGAACCCCAGGAGTTCTAGGCTGCATGATGCACAGCTCCAGGAATTCACAGCTGAATGCTAGTGAGCCCCCAGAAATTCTCAGGGAAATGAAAGAGCCCTGGAAATTCTCTGCTGGATGTCAGAGAGCCCTGGGAATTCTTGGAGAAGCTGAGACACTGAGGAGAGGCTGACACTGTGAAAGTTCTTGACTCAGCTGCAGGAAAGAACTTGACAACCAGTCAGTGTGTACAGACAAAGAGTCTAAAACCTAGTCAGTGAGTATAGCTCAAAACTTCAATGCATAGCAAAAATACACACTCAATGGAAGATGAACAAGGGCATTCTCCAAAGGAGGAGAAGCAGTCAGAGGTCTGGATTCTTGCATTACAAGGACCTGGATGGGCCCTTACCCCTCTGGCTATGCTAGTAATGAATTGATGAGCTGCACTTTTCATTGATTCTTTTCTAGTGCCTAACTGAGTGAGGGCTAGGTGTAGTGGACTAGGTAGCTGTGTGCACACCAAATGGAATATTTTTTATGGGTATTATAGTCAATTTCCCTTTTGTTCTCCTGCATCTTACCTGGCTCTTTCCCTCTCAGAAAATCTCATCTCTTAATCTTAAGTGGTGTTGAAAGCAAGAGGTCAATCCTCTGTAACTGCTTCCTGCTGACAGGAGGCATTGTCTCTGCCTATAATGGGAGAATTGTTCTCTAGTAATCATATATTGAAAGAATCATCTGGGAGGGTATAGGTGTTTTTTCATTTTTCTTGTTTTGGTTTGACCCTTGGTTGTCTGTCAACATATTATAAAGGTATCTGATGACTCATGATGTCACTGTCAAGGTGCAGTATTCTGAGAGAGAGAAAGAGATGAAAACCCACAAAGTTGAGGGGAACTATGATGTCTAGCCCCACTAGGGTGTCTAGGGAGTAAAGAATAGCACCTACCCCAGGTGTCAGAAACTCAAATAAATCAAATGGGAAATCTTGAGATTCAGTGGACAATTGAGTGGCCTGGTCTTTAAGGTAGTTAATACTCTGTGTTCTTTTTGAGCTCTGATTAACATCAAAACAACAATTCTCTCCTAGAACTACATATGTTCCTCCATTGGTTTATATAAGGGCATCTAGGGCTGTTTGGTTTTGGAGGAAAACATCCATTACTGAATTTACTTAGGATTGGAGAAGGATTAAGATGGAGGCTGTTCATTTGATACTAGTGGATAGTTCAAGGGAGAGATTATGGTGGACTCATTCTGCATGGGCCATTCCTATAGCTCCAGTAGCTACAAATCCCCTAATCCCAGTGGTAGCTAGGAGTGGGATTATGAAATAGCCTGCTCTTTTATTCCAGTTTTGGATAAAATGTTGGGAAGTTGGGAATGGAAATAGTTCACTTCCACTTTTTGGCTTGAGTACTGGGGCCACATGCACTAAAGTGTATGAGCCTAATCACCATGGGGGTAGGCTAAGAGAGGTTTTATGCCCACAAATGAAGAATACCCTCTGATTGTCATCTAGAGAACAGGAAATATGTTACTTGCCAGTATGGATGATGTACTGCTGGTTGCTGATGTAGCCACCCAGAGTTTGATTCATTCATGGGTTATCTATGCTCCATTGTATGTGGAAAGACAGGACCTTAGGGAATTATCATTAGAATCAAATGTAATGCCTTGATTTTTATTCCAGACCATTCTTGGCATTTCTTCAGGTGGTCATAAAGTTTGACACAAGCATTGAATACAAAGTCTGTAGATAATACTGGGGATTTGCATCTGTTCCCATCCAACCCTGGTGGCTCCCCTTTGGGAGTGAGTTAAATTAGTTCCAAGGAGAGTGATTTTTCCATGGAATCTGGAGATAGTGAGGATGTATTCCTTATCAAATATGTTATTTCCTCTTATTTGACTGATGATGTCGTGGTAGACTTCATTGTAGTGGATGTATGAGTTTCTGTGACCCAAAATGTATTGTTACAAAGGGCTGGGTCAGAACTTCCTAGACTGAGTTGGTTAGGATAAGTGGAATTGGAATATAAACAAGAGGATACAGTTTTTACTAGAGGCAAGTGGTAGGTATTTGTGGATAAGATATCTTCTAATGTGCTGGTTAGTGATTTTGTGGAAATGTTGGACATTTGGAAGAACTTATGAAGAAGATGGTTGAGGGCATGTGGAAATTTTAAGAAAGGATTGTTTAGCTCCATGCTGGTGCATAGACATGACCTTTGTGCATTCCAAAGAAGTGGTGGGAAGCCCAGAATCTTGCATCAATGGGCCCTGTTTCAGACTGCCCAGAATATAGGATAAATACCCAGCAGGAGGATAAATGGAAGAGGCCAGCTGCATGCATTAAGATAAGGATGAACCTGAGTCTAAGAGAAGGGGGGTAAAGAGGACACAAACAGAAAAACAGGAGTAACTTCAACTTTCTCTTTGCTGAGAAGATTTACCCAGTTTTCTTGAAAAGGAGCTTCAGGCCTAAAATTGGTTCACAAGAGTAAGATTCTAGAGTTTCTTTCCCATTTTCCAGTCTCTCTTTTTCTTCTTCATGTGGGGACTTAGGGGAGACAAGTTTAATCCTGGAAACACCCCATTAGTAGCCCCTTGGGTTTGACAGCCATAGGAATGGTTAAAAGCACTTCCATTGGGGTGTAGCTGCTCTGCTGGGGATTTTCCTTTCCAAAATTTTAACAAGACTTGGTACCCTGGGTGTGCTCAGAGAGGTGCATTGGTGTGCTGGGATTCAGGGAGGATTCACTTCACATATTTCCTAAAAGATTGTTGAACTTGCCTTAGATTTATGAGGTATTTTATAGTTTTGTGTTTTTCAGTGTCAGTTACAAGGTCTGAGGAGAGGAAAAGTCTCCCATATGTCATCTCAGAAGGGTCTAGCTACAAAGAAATTCTCAGAGAAGTCCTTACCCTGAGAAGATCAACAAGTAGGATTTTTACCCATGTCTCAGAAGTTTATTGGCACAGCTTAGCTATGGTTTTCTTAAGGTAGTGATTTGCTTTTTCTATTTTGCCAGAGATTTGGGGCCTCTAGGAGGTATGCAACTGAAAAGACATTTTAAGTGCCATGCAGAGTTGTTTGACTGCTTTAGAGGTAAAGAAGAAGCTGTTGTCACTTTGGATGGATTTAGAGAGTCCAAAATGGGTTATGATTTCTTTTAGCAAGGACTTTGAGATGTCATGGGCCTTTTCTGTCCTAGTTGGAAAGGCTTCAATCCATCACTTCAAAGTATCAGTGCACACTAACAGATATTTAAATCCCCAGGACAGTGGCATCTGAGTGAAATACAGCTTCCAGTCTTCTCCAGGACATGTGCCTCTATGCTTGACTGGTTCTTAGTGGGGTAGAACTTAGCCTTCTTCCAGATTCATGTAGGGACAGACAGGGCATGGATGAGTGACTTCCTCTATAGTCCTGGTGAGGGATAGACCCTTAAAGAAATTATTAACAAGGGAGTTATGGCTGCTCTTCCCAGATGGAAAGAGTTATGGAGAGCCTTGATTACTTTCCATTGCACGTGTCTGGATAAAGATATCTTTTATCCTGCTTTCACCAACCTCCAGGAACACTACTATATCAGCTTTGCACAGTTAGTCAGATCTTATCTGACATGCACTCTTGTTTTAAGGCTCTTTCCTGGGGATAAGGGATTAGACTTATTTCAGACACTGGGGAGAGCACCACCTGTCAGGCTGTTTGGCTAGTGAACCAGTTTCCAATTACAGCCTCAAAGTCTCCTCAATGGTGCCCATTATATTTGATTACAGAAACTTCCTTGGGCCTCTTGATGACTTCCAGGAGGGATAGGATTTCTTGGTGGTATTTTATGGGGCAAGAATTGACTGATATTAACCTCCTTTCTTTCTATGTAGCAGCATGGGCACAGAGAATAGGAAAGGAATATTTGGAGTCACTGTAGATGTTGGATTCAACAAGAGAATTAGTGATGAAACAGTCATTGGAAAATAAGATGAGAAATAAGATGACAGCTATAGTGAAATGAACAAAACATCTTCTAAAGTTTGTGAGAGAAAGAAGGTGTGCAAGAAGTATAGTTTTTCTAAAAAGAGATTTTGAAGAAGACATATGGTTTCAGCAATTTGTGATTTTAAAGAAGTCAAACAGAGAGAAAATCTTTTCTTCTAAATGGCAAGGCAAACAAGAAAAACTCATATCAGGGATCATTTAGTCTCAGTGGAAGAGCCTTGAAAATGCCCCTGTTTATAGGCATCTTCAGGGTGGGGAGGATGAGAAGAAAATTGGAGAAAAGAAAGATCATAAGGTCATGACATTAAATGCTGGAAAATTGAAAGGCAGTGAAATTTACAAGTGGTCAATTCTTCAAGCAGGCATCAGACAGTTTCCCTGAGGTTTCCACATTCCATCAATTATTCAATATTCAGCTGTTGATATCTCCACCTCTCAACTTGTCTGAACTACCCTATTAGATGATAAGTGCCATGAGGGATGGGTTCTTTCTCCCATGTTAACTGTAGTTGCAGCAGTACCTGGCACAGTGACTGCCAAACAGTAGCTGAATAATGTATTGATAGAATAATGTGGCAACATTACTATTTGAAACACTCAAATATAGGATCATATCATAACCAGAGATAGCATAAAGCATTCTTTAATGCCATGTTCACTCTCATTCCTCCTGCTTATTCTAACCTAATACTAATTTAAAAGTAAAAGTACTAAAAGTGTTTAAAATAGCTATATAAATCATGAAGTAGAACACAGACTCAGGGGTGTTATTCTGAATATCTTGAAGATAATCAACTTTCAATCAATATTTATTCCTAAATGTTAAATATTTATTAAAGACTATTCTCTTTTTAATCAATATAGTTCACTTAATTTCAGTTCCTCAGTTAATTTCCCCTCAGCAATTGAAGCCAACACTGAACCCCATCTCAAATCTTCAGTTTCGAATCTATGGCAACGGAAATGAACAATCATATAAGCTAAATGCCATTGTTCCATTCCTTCCTTTTCTGATACCAACTACACTTAAATTATATCCCTTGAGAGTCAAAATATGTTAATATTTCATTAAACAGCAAATGTAGAATAAACAAGAAATGTTGTACCAGAAGATCCAGAATCTTCTTTAGCACCATTCTGTAATTCCAAAGATTTATGATTTCTAGGACTCCCTAATGTATATTTTTCTAGAAATTGTTTCCTAAAGAAGAGAAAACTTAAGAATTTTGAAGATCACTTCACCCCATAATAAAGAACAGGCTGTATAAAGGAGGTAGAGTCAACTGAAAAAGGACGTCCTTAAGAGAACTGAAACCCTCTGTCATATTCATGTTTTCTTTAATGTGTGACATGAAACAATGAAAGAAAAATGAGAAAGATGCCTCACAGATTGAAAAACAAGAAGAGAAAATAGTAATTAACATAGTGTTGTTGTTGAATTAAATACTTTTCATTCCTGCACTTTTTTCTTGGCAATATATCAGACATGCATAAGCTAGTAATTGTTATGCAGTTAAATTATGTCAAAAAGCCAAAGTAAAATAGGCATAAATATAATTAAATAATATTTTATCATTATATATTATTTTAGTATTATTTCCATACTTAAATTCCCTAATGAATAATTTTGTGTAGGTCTTCAACACTTGTATTTTGTTTAAGGGGATGGAAAGATCATTAAAATTAACCATGAAATTTACTTATTTCATTGACTGTGAAACACAATTAAGAAGGAATAAACTTAACACTAAATAACATAAACACAAATAAGGGAAATACATATGATAGTAATAGTGAACATAGATTCAACATAGAGGATGAAAATAAAGGGCAAGATGTTCATATCAGCTGGGTGTAAAATGAACAATTAGAAAACTCTCTTTGATAAAGAGATTCTTTGTGTCTTGAAATATGTGAGGGGACTTAACCAAAAGGCCAAAAGATAAACGATACTTAAAGTACAACCAATGGAAACTACAAATGAATATGTATGTGTAAAAACATTGAAATTTTAAAGACTTACTAAAAGTTCAGAATGGCTTAAATATTGTTAGGTGTTATTGATAATCCAGCCTGGGAAAAGTATACTGAACGGGACATACACTAGAATCTAATCAACAAGAAAAGACTACCTTCTTTCATTATTGGGGCAGCTGAGCCGTTCCCCATCTCGTGGCTTTCATACACATTGTTGTTTCCCTGGGCACTGCCTTCCCACCATTCACTAAGTTAACTCTTAGTCATAAACACTTTTTTTTTATTCTGTATGGTGGGGTCACATTTCATTGTTTTTCCATATGTTCAATTAGTTGAATTTTGTTTGGTTTGTTTTTTGTTTCTTTGTTTTGCTGGTTTTCTTTTGTTTGGGAAGTGCATGGGCTGGGAGTAGAACACAGGTCTCCTGCATGGCAAGTGAGAATTCTATGACTGAACTACTCTTATACCTCCATCATGCACACTTTTTTATGGCAGTTTTACTGAGACATATTTACATACTGTACAGCCCATCCAAGGTATACAACCAATGGCTCTTAGTATCATCACCCATGTGCATACATTATTACAATGGATTTTAGAACATTTTCATTACTACAAAAAGAAAAACCCCAAATCCCTTGGCAGTCACCTCTTAATCCTTCTAACCTTCCCCAGCCATAAAATAAGTACTAATCTAGCTCTATCTCTAGAGATTTATTCATATTTCAAGAATAATACAAGGTTACTGTTAACTATAGCTCATAGTTTGCATTACATGTATTTCCCCATAAACCACCCTATTATTAACACCTCGTACTAGTGACATACATTTGTTATAGTTCATAAAAGAACATATATTTGTAATATTCACTACAGATATCATACATCACAGGGCTCACTATGTTATACAGTGTCATGTTTTATCAACTACCTTTCCTTCACATAATATACATGACCTAAAACTATCCACATTCACACACATAATTCAGCTCTGTTAATTACACACACAGTAACATGCTACTATCATCTCTATACATTTCCAAAGTTTTACAATCAATCTATTTAGAAATTTTTCAGAAATAAGCATCAGCTCCCCATTCTCTACCCCCATTCCATCTCCTGGTAATCTCTATTCTAGATTCTAACTTTATGAGTTTGCTTATTATTCTTAGTTTATATTAGTGAGATCAGCCAATATTTTTCTTTGGGCCTCACACTCATTTCATTCAACATAATGTCCTCAAAGTTCATCCATGATGTCACATGGAACAAGACTTCATTCCTTATTATTTGCTGAATAATGTTCCATCATATGTATATACCATATTTGCTTATCTATTCATTGATTGATGGACACTTCAGTTGTTTCTGTCTTTTGATAATTGTGAATAATGCCACTGTGAACATTGATATGCAAATGTCTATTCTCATTCCTTTTTTCAGTTCTTCTGAGTGTATACCTTGTAGCTGGATTGCTGCTTCATATGACAATTCTGATACATTTGACTTTCTGAGGAACTGCCAAACTGTATTCCACAATGGCTCTAGCATTTTACCTTCCACCCATAAGTAAGTGAGCACTCCTCTTTCACCACATCCTTTCCAACACTTCTCTCTGTTTTATTTAATTTCGTCATTCTAATAGGTGTGAGATGATATATCATTGTGGTTTTGATTTGACTTTCTCTAACAGCTGTGCGTTGAGTGCTTTTTGATGTGCTTTTTGGCCATTGGGATTTCCTTTTCAGAAACTATTTAAAATCTTTTCCCATTTTTAAATTGGGTAGTTTGTCCTTTTATTTTTCAGTTATAGGATTTCTTACTATATTCTGGATATTAAATCCTTATCAGGCATGTAGTGTCCAAATATTTTCTCCCATTACATAAGCTGCTTTTTCACTTTTTTTCTTGGCAAAGTTCTTGAGAGCACATAGCTGACATTTTGAAAATGTTCAATTAATCTATTTTCTTTTGTTGTTTGCTCCTTGGGTGTCAAGCTTAAGAAACCATTGCCTACCACAAGATTTTTAAAATGGTTACCTACATTATGGTCTAGGAGTTTTATGGTCCTCGCTTTTATATTTAGGACTTTGAATCATTCTGAGTTAAGTTTTGTATGAGATTTGAGATAGGGGTCTTTTTCATTGTTTTGCATATGGATAACCAGTTCTCCCAGCACCATTTGTTGAAGATTCACTGCTACAGTTGGACAGACTTGGCAGCCTTGTCAAACATCAATTGACCATATATGTGAGAACCTATTTCTGAACTCTCAATTTTATCCCATTGGTCAGTATATCTATCTTTATCCAGTACCACGATGTTTTAAACTCTATGGTTTTCTGATATGCATTAAAGACAGGAAATGTGAATTCTCCAACATTGTTCTTCTTTTTCAAGATGTTTGTGACTATTCTGGACCCCTCAGCCTTTCAAATAAATTTGATAATTTGTTTTTCCTATTTTTCAAACTGGACTGTTGGAATTTTGATTGAGATTGCATTGTATCTGTAACTCAATTTTGGTAGAATTAATATCTTCATGATATTTATTCTTCCAAACTAGGAACACAGAATGACCTTCCATTTGTTTAGGTCTTCTTTGATTTCTCAAGCACTGTTTTGTACTTTTCTGTGTACAAGTCCTTTACACCCTTGGTTAAATTTATTCCTAGGTATTTGATTCTTTTAGTTGCTATTATGAGTGGATTTTAAATTTTTCCTCCACAGACTGCTGATTACTAGTATATAGAAACACCAATGACTTTTGCATGTTAATCTTTATACCACCACTTTGCTTAACTTGCTTATTAGCTTTAGTACCTTAGTTGTAGATGTATCAGGACTTTTGATAATTTTGTCTTTGCACGGTGAAAGTTTCACTTCTTCCTTTGCAGGTTTGATACCATGCATTTCTTTTTCTTTTCTAATTGCTATGGCTGGATCTTCCAGCAAAATTTTGAATAACAGAGGTGACAGTGGGCATCATGTCTTGTTTCTGATCACAGAGGGAAAGCTTCCAGTCTTTCAACATTGAATACAATATTAGCTGTGGATATTTAAAATACGTCCTTAACCATAGTGAAGAAACTTCCTTTTAGTTGAATTGTTTGAAGTGTTTTTAGCAAGAAAGATGATGGATTTTGTAAAATGCATTTTCTGCATCAATCGAGATGATCATGTGTTTTCCCCCTTTGTTTTGTTAATGTGGTTTATTACAATAATTGATTTTGCTGTCTTGAGCCACCCTTGCATGACTGGGATAAAACCACTTGATCCTGGTGTGTAATTATTTTAATGTATTGTTGGATTCAATTTTCAAGTATTTTGTTGGAGATTTTTAGATTACGTTTATAAGAGAAATTTGTCTTTAATTTTTATTTCTTGTAGTATCTTTTTCTGGATTTGTTATTAGAGTAATGTTGGCTTCATAGAATGAGCTAGATAGTGTTGCCCCCTCTTCAACTTTAGGAATTATTTGAGAAGGATTGGTATTAATTCTTCCTGAAATGATTGGATGATTTGTATAATTCACCTGTGAAGCCATCAAGTCCTCAGCTTTTATTGTGGGGGAGATTTTTGATGACTGATTCAATCACTTTACTTGAAAATTGGTTTGTTGAGGTCTTCTATTTCCTTGAGAGTCAGTGTAGGTTGTTCATGTGTTTCCAGGAATTTGACTATTTCACTTAAGTCTACTAATTTGTTGGCATACAGAAATTCATAATATCTTCTTATGATCTTTTCTATTTCTGTGGAGTTTCTATTTCTATTTCTGTGAGGTTCTCCTTCTCATTTCTGATTTCATTTATTTGCTTTACCTCATTTTTTCTTTTTCATTCTAGCTAAGGATTTGGCAATTTTATTGATCATCTCAAATAACAAAATTTTGGTTTTGTTTATTCTATTGTTTCCTTTTATTCTCAACTTCACTTATTTCACTAATCTTTGTTCTTTCCTTCTGCATGCTTCAGGGTTCAGTTTGCTATTCACTTTCTGGTTCCTTCATGTATGTACTTAACTTTATCTTCTTTTTTAAGGTAAACATTTTAAAGCTATTAAATTTCCCTCTTTTTCACAGCATCCCACATATTTTTATTCCCTGTTCATCTGTCCTGAGATATTTAATGATTTCTCTGGCAGTTTATTCTTGGACACACTGATTTTTTAAGAATGTGTTAACTTCCTTATAATTGTGAAATTTCCAGTTTTCTGCCTGTTATTGATTTCCAGCTTCATTCCATTGTGGTCAGAGAAAGTATTTTGTATAATTCAATCTTTGTAAACTTACTGGGACTCATTTAGAACACCAATACATGGTCTATCTAGAAGAATGACCCATGAGTATTTGAGAAGAATGTATATCCTGCTGTTTTGGGGTGCAGTGCTCTGTATATATCTGTGAGGTCTGCTTTATTTATCATAATACTGAAGTTCTCAGTTTCCTTATTGATCTTCTTTCTTAATGTTCAATTTATTGATGAGAGTGATGTACTGAGGTTTCCAAATATTATTGTAGAGATATCTATTTCTTCCTTTAGTTTTGCCAGTTTCTGCCTCTGTATTTTGGAACACCTTGGTTAGGTGCATAAACATTTATGACTGTATTTCTACTTGGAGAATTGTCCCTTTTATTAATATACATTGTCCTATTTGACTCTTTTTTAACTTTTTATTGTATAATATAATGTATATACAAAGCAAAGAAAGAAAATAATTTTCAAGGCACTTTTCAATAGGTAGTTACGGGACAGATCACAGAGTTTGTCATGGGCTTCCATACCATCATCTCAGATTCTTCCTTCTAACTGCTCCAGAAACATTGGAATAAATATATTTTATCATCACAATTGACTTTTTTTGGAAAAGAGCAACAAATTTCAAAGCACAACACAATAATTAGTTGTGGAACAGATTTCAGAGTTTGGTATAGATTACAGTTATATAATTTTAGGTTGTTACTTCTAGCTGCCCTAAGATACTGGAGACTAAAAGAAATATCAATATAATGAATCAGCAATCATACTTGTTTGTTAAACCTACTTTCTCTGTATAACACTACCATCACCATATTTTGACTCTTGTATCAACTTTGCATATATTAGTATAACTACCCAAGCTCTTTTTTTGGTTACTGTTTGAATGAAATATCTTTTTCCAACCATTCATTTTCAATTTATTTATGTCCTTGGGTTTAAGGTAAGTCTCTTGAAGAAAATGGATGCATTTTTTTGTATCTAACATGTCTATTTGTGTCTTTTGATTGGAGAGTTTAATCCATTAACATTCAATGCTATTATTCTAAAGGCAGTACTTGATTCAACCATTTTATCCTTTGGCTTTGATATGGCATATCTTATTTTTTACTCTCATTTTAGAAATTTAGTTTACTATTACTCATAATCTTCACTTTTGCACTCTCTTCCAAGCCTCTCTCTTCTGTCTTTTCAGCCTGCTGCACTCCCTTTAGTAATTTCTGTAGGGCAGTTCTTTGTTGAAATCATTCTCGATTTCTGTTTATCTGTGAATATTTCAAACACTCTTCATTTTTGAAGGACCGTGTTGATGGTTAAACAATTGCTGGCTGGCTCTTTTTCTCTTTCAGTACTTCAAATGTATCATACCATTTAATTCTTGTCTCCATGGTATCTGAAGAGAAATCAGAACCTAATCTTACCATGGTTCCCTTGGCTGTGACAAATCATTTTTCTTTTGTGCATCTGATTATCTTGGTGAGTTGACCCTGAAGGTCAGTTTCTTTCTCTTGCTTAGTTTTATTATTGATTGGATTTGCAGTCAGTCTTTTCCTTTACACTTGGTTAAAGTTATTCTAATTCTTTAGAATTTCCTGTGTTGAACTGTGCCCACAAATGGGGCAAAAACTAGTTTCAAAGCAACCTGGGAAGAAGTTCAGAGAAGATGCTGTTCTAGTTTGCAAGCTGCCAGAATGCAATACACCAGAAACAGAATGGCTTATAAAAAAAGGGAATTTATTAAGTTGCCAGTTTATAGTTCTAAGACTGTGAAAATATCCAAATTAAAACAAGGCTATAGAAATGTCCAATCTAATGCATCTGGGGAAAGATATCTTGGTTCAAGAAGGCTGACAGTGTTCAGGGTTTCTCTTCCAACTGGAAAGGCACATGGCAAACATGGCATCATCTGTGAGCTTCTCTTCAGGTTTCTTGTTTCATGAAGCTTCCCTGGGGGTGTTTATCTTATTTATCTCCAAAGGTGTCTGGCTGCATGGGCTCTTACTCTCATGGCTCTGAAGTTTTTTTCTCAAAAATGTTTCTCTTTTAAAAGATTCCAGTAAACTAATCAAGACCCACCTGGAATGGGTGGAGCCACATCTCCATGGAGATAATCTAATCACATTTCCAAACTACAGTGCTGATTAAGATTAAAAGGAAGGGTGCCTCCAAAAGATGAAACAAGGAAAAAAATGCCTTTCCTGGGGTACATAATGCTTTCAAACAAGCACAGATGACAAAAAGACCTTTTTGGGGGGATGGGGGGTGTTCTGAAGCTTCTTATTCCTGGGTGCTCAGCAGATGGTGCTCTTCAGAAAAATGTTCCCTGTGACATTTTGTAGGGAAGGAGAAGGAAGCATTTTGCCAACCTCCACAGGCTCCATTGTGATGGGGCCTGTATTGAAACTATGTCCATGAGAATCCTGTCTTAGCAGACTAGAATCACAATCCAGAATTGGGACCCATCATTCCAAATTTTCTGATCAGAAGCTATGTTGACTCTTGGCCTTAGCCCCTGTGTTTCCAGGAAAGGATTCCACATCTCTCTCTATCCACAGCAGCCAGCCACTGAATATACTGAGGCTTCTTTCCTGAAGGGTGGGGATGGGTGCTGGTCAGCAATGAACTCATAGTTTTTGTTGAAGCTTCACCATCTCCCCATACTGCTCTTTCCTGGATGCTGTACAGTGCTCCCCTGGCCTCCAGAGCCCCAGAACCATTGCTTCAGGAAGTTTCTGCTTGTCCATGAGCTGTTTTTGAAAAAGGAGTGTGTCCTATAGCTCTCTAACCTGCCATTCTCCCCAGAAGTTAATCATATGTATTTTATATATCACATATAAAATTTATGTCACCACTGTACAAGGGAAAATAATTTGAATGCTCAATTACCCCAGAAAATATACATGCATGATAACCTGTATTTATGAAAACTAAAATTTATAATATTCATTATTATTATGGCTTTCCTTAATTTCTTGTCTCAAGCTCCTGGGGAAAGTAATTGGGTCTTCTTTTTCAACATGAAATCCACCAGTCCTGTATCACATGTAAACATTTTCAAGCAGAGAGTATCAAGATTTTTCTGTTTTGTAAATCTTACCTTAGTTGGATTATTGAGGATAATTGAAATGGAAATGGAAGTGAGAGCAAAAGCAAATGCAGTTGAGTAAGTAAATGTAATTACAACAATGTATTGAGAGTATAAGAAGAGCTAATTGAAAAAAATAATAATAGAGGAATGGGAGGATAGATAAGTGCAAAATTAAAAACATAAAATCCTTAGAGAACAGGAAATTTCTGTTTCCAATGAATATGAAGAAAGAGGAAATGTTTAAACTCCCACATGAAACCACCAAATAAGAGGTAAAATATACAAAATGACAATTTGCAAGGCAAGATACATGAGACAACAAAAGGTAGTGATCCATAATAGATGAGAAACTAAGAAATTGAGTTCTATGGTGGCCCTAGTTTACTGTCTTTAGAAAGTTTCCAGAATGTGGCACGGGAAACCAAGGTAGAGACCAGAGAGATTCCTGATTTAAGGAGAAGAACCTGAGAACCAGGGGAGGCTAAAGAGGCTAGAGTTCCCAGAATGGAATTCCATAGAGGAGAGAGTTGCATCACGTGGAGGATGGGGGTGATAGGGAAAGCTGAAGAGAGTCTCCTTCAAGGGAACTTGTAAACATTCAGCTAAGTGCTGATAAGGGCATGTGATTGAGGAAACTACCTGAGCTTAGTGAGACAGGAATATAAAAAGATTAGAGATAACAGCACCCAGCACTCACCCAGCCTCATAAATGACCTTCATCCAGTGTTGAAAAATTAAAAATTCATGCAGCTTTGGGTGGATAGAGGACACAGAATATTCTTACCACAAAGGATGTGTAATAATTAGCTAACTCTAGACTAAATGCTTCTGTGATCACATATAACAAATTTCAAAAGCAACATCCAAATGATCTAATAGTTCCCAAGCAATATTATACTATCTTACAATAAAGCTCAAGAATATCTCAAGAAATAAAAATTCTAAATCCCGGTTAAAAAAAGTTCACAATGTCTGTTTAAAGCAAATACCATGAAGTGATTTGGCATGAACAATGGGATTTCATTAGTTTACAGTTTTGATGTTGAGAAAATGTTCAGATTAAGTCATCATCAAGGCAGTGCTTTCTTTCCATATCCCAAGTCCCAGTAATACATGGTGGACACTGCTGGTCTCTCCCATCTTCTCCAGGTATGATTCCAATTTCTTGCTTCCATGGCTCTCTTATTCTCTCTCTGTGTTCATTCCATTTATAAAGGATTCCTGAAATAGGATTAAGACACATTCCCAATGAGTGGGTACACACCTGAATTGAATCAGCCTTACCAAAAGATCATTATTAAAATGGGTGCACATCCATGAGATGGATTAACTTTAAGAATGTGTTTTTGTATCACTGAAGTCTGTTTTGTCTGCAAATCCAAACTTATAAATTAAATGGCCACAAATATCATGTTGACTTTTGTGCACAAAATTGGAGCTGTGAGCAGGATTCACATTTCAGCATGGCTTCATAGTGGTGAAGGTCAGTAACACAAGCTTTAAAAAAAAGTTGTGCAGAAAATGTGGACTATGTTCTTCTAAATATTGTAATGCTTTATTAGGACCATCCTTGAAAAATTTAAAGTTGCCAGTTTCTTATCATTTTGTATGCAGAATGTTTTAAATTTAAAATGTTTTTTCTCCCTGGGTTATGCTCTCTAATGCTTAAAGAATATTTGGGAATTTTTAAGTCAGTAGCCCCTCTTCAAAATTTTCTTAAAGTAAATTAATAATAAGCCATAAGCTTTACACATAGATTAGAAAGTAATGTCACTTTTTAAATAAAAGTCCTCTAAGCTCAAAGTGAAGAACCAAGAAATCCCAGTTACCTTATTCCTCACTTACAGAGGAATGAGCCAAATAAAATGCACATGACCCTGTAAAGATTGGGGGAATAAAATTAAACAGGAAAAGCCTATTCACGTTGCTCTGTGTTTAGAAAGCATTTCATTAGAAAAAGGAAAAAAAAAAAGATAATTGGAATGTATAAGAAAGGATGGGCTTTGTTAATGGAATATAGAAATATGTGTGAATAGAGAATTGAATAACCTCTGAAAAGAATGAATTTTTAAAAGGAATTGCAAAATTACAGTAAAAGCTCTCCATTATGCAGAATCAAAATTTTGTTTTAAAAAAATCAAATTTATAATTATCGTCACTAGCTGAGAGGTCCGTAGTCCATGTAGCCTAATATAAATATAAAAAGAGATGAGGTAAAATAAACAAAAGAAAAATACCTATGGTTTTAGCCACTGACACTGCTGATTGAGATGCTCATAAATGGAATTGTGATGTGTGGAATGAAGCAGATATTGAAAAAAATGGGAATATTTTAGATGAAAAAGTTTTTCAGAGAAAAGAGTAAATATCTTCCAAAAATAAGAGCTGGTCCAATACAAAGGCAAAAAACAAAACACAAAACAAATCAAACAACAACAATAAAAAAAACAAGAGGAAAACAGGGCAATCAGGTTACTTGCAAAATCACTATAAAAGAACAAAAAATTACAGATATTCTTCTGGATTTTACTCAAAAACAAAACAAAACAAAACAAAAAGCAACTGATGAGCTGTTAATAACCTAAATGGTCAAAATTGCTGATGCAGGGGCTGGAGGAGTGGTGCTGGACTATGCTAATTGCATAAAAATTATAAGAATTAGCACGAATCCATTTATACAAACTGCTTTTCTGGAGTTTAGTCAGCAGACTGAAAAAAGTTTTAACTTGCTGGCATTAGCTGCACAAAGGTGTAATAAGCAGTGCCCTGTTGACACTATGTGGCCACAAAAGAATTGACCCTGGTACACTTTGTGAGATGCTATGCAGAAATCAAAAAAAGGGAGTTAGGAAGTGAACAATTACATTGGGAGAGGCTGACACATACCACCTCCTCCCTGTCAATGCTTCACAGAGAAATCCTGTCATTAGGCAACACCTCTGGCATATAAATGCTTGATAACTTTATTATTAGGAAAAACAGGCAATTCACTTCAGAGTGTCTTAAATAAAATGGCAGAAGTGGGAGAAATGGAAGACTGGAGTACAGGAAAAGGAAAGGCCAAAAAATATAATGGTAGATGATTCCCCAATACCAGTAACAAAATTTCCCACAAAGACATGTTCCAAGCCCTGCTGGAAGCTGGGGTCAACCAAAAAAGTATTAATGTTTTGTCAAATAATGAAATGAAAAAATGCATGAAGAAAAATATTAACCAAGTTATAATCATAAAGTAAATAGTGCTCATACTCCTGGCAAGTAAAAAACCTGCATCCATCTCCTTTGGAACCTCTGTATCCTTATTTAATGCTTTTCTTCCAGACAAAGGGATTAGGCCAAACCCTGTTATCTTTGATTCCAAGTTTGTGGCTCCCCTTAGGTTTTATGTTTCACATTTTTAAATTGGGGAAGCTGTTTAATATTGAAAAACTCTTTGTTTGCAAGTTTTATCCTTATATTAAAAAAAAGTCTTGATATGTGCCATCAATTCTTTTAAAAAAATTGTATATTGATGTTTCAAATATTCATTAACTAAAGCATCTTAAGTATTTAACGTTATTCTGACAAATTCAATTTTGATAATAATTGTATATAATAAAATGTTTGTTTAAAATAATAACAAGTATAAAGGATGTGTTTTTACTACAAAAAGAAACGAGAAAAATAATGTCCTAAAATAAAATAAATGGCTGCTACAGAATAAGAAAAATGTAAAACAAAGCCTGAACAAATACAACAAATTGCTGAAGGTTTGTGAAAAAGGAAATTATGGTCAAAATTAGGAAAAGTTTTAGGTGAACTAAAAGGAAAAGTGTTAAAAGCAAAACCCAAACTCTTTAACATCTACCCTCCCTTACATGAGGTTAAGCCAGGGAACATGATATGGATAAGACTGGAAAAAAAAATGTTCCCTCCAGCGAGGAGAGGTCCTTATCATATTGTTTCAGTAACCCCTACAGCTGTCAGCATTGCTGAGATCATCCTGTGAATTCACCACTTACTGGTCAGGAGGGCACCCCTGGGAGTGCACCCCTGATCCCGAACACCTGATGTGCAACATTCTCCGGAAGCCACTGATCCCTGCTTCATTGCAGCAGAGATCAGCTGACCAACCCACAACTGAGGCCTGAATGACTGTCATTGCCCAGCTCTAGCTCACTGGAAGCATCTAGTCAATGCATGGCTGAAGCCTGAGGAGACCTCCAAGGCCTGCCTCAGTCACTCTGGAAGCTGACTGATCTGTGCACGGTCAAAGATTAAAGAATCAACGCATGGACATCCCAGCCTGCTGCATCTGTGGACTAATTGTCTTATCTTGCTTTTTGCATTTGTCTTTATTTTAGCAGTTTTAGCCCTCCTGGAAATAGATCACCTGGAGTTCTTCCTGAAAACCAACTTTACCCTAATTTGATGGGGTCCCTCTTACCCAGGTAACTTACACCTTCCTAGCCACTGCCCAGGGTGTGTGTCTCCATCCCTTTCCTGTGGCTAATTGTGGTTCATGTGTTGGCACTCCTCATAGGCAGCACCATGTACCTCACTCCTCTATATCTGCTCAGCATGGTTATAGCTCTTCCAAGGGGGATAACACATGCCAGGCATGCCTCAAAACCACCTATGTTGGGAAAAAGATAAAAACTATAACCAGTATTCATGCCAAGGCAGTTCTCAGACCTCAGACCTCTATATGCACCCTAAAGGAAAACCCCCCAGTCTGCTATAATCCCACCTCACCAGGTTACTCTAGGATGGCAAATCGATTGTCATAACCCCTAAAAGGGAAATAGTTGCCAAGTCCACCTGACCTTCAATACAGGCACAATTTTACACACACCCTCAGTCCCCACCAAATCTGACACTTTTCCCAGTGCAGTCCTCCTGATAATGCAATGTGTATGAGATCAGTGGGGAGCTCTTAGCTGTGCTGAGGTGGAGGCCTCTTGGGAGCTGGTGCTATGCAGTTTATCTCTTGCCCAAAGCTATGAGCTAAGCCCTCACTAAAGAAAAGACCTGGGTTCCCCAAAACATGTGGTCAAAGCCAGTGCCCCACTAGCAGGTGAAGGAATCCCAAAGTAGGTGCTGGGCATGGATGCCAGGGGGCATAGGCTGTCAATAAGAAAGATCAGACCCTTTCAGAGGGTGTTGCCCCTCCCTCACTTGCAAAGCTCACATCACCCTGCTTGGCCCTGGAAGATGGCTGGTTAGATTCCAAAGATGGGTAACATTTCTCAGGGTAGAAACAACCCAAGAGAGGCTCCGTTGCAAAGCGGCCATCAGGAGAAAAATTGAGGCCTACAGAGGTGGGGCACAAACCCTCACCAGCCCCAATTTCACAGGGGCCTAAGCCCTGCATGGTTACATTGTTTCCCACACCCAGCTCAGATCAGGACATATCAAAACCTGCAACAAAAAAAGGATGAAATATAGGTGATGCTATAATCCCTCCTCATGAATTGGGGTAAGCAACAAAGGGGAGAAAAGTAGCAAGCAGGCTTTGCAGCAGGCAGATCTCTCCCCATTTTTTTCTTGTGGATCTGCTTCCTCCTCTGTGGAAAATCCCCAAAACCCTTCCCTTAGCCTCCAGGAATGGGTGAAATTGCAAGTAGGCAAGATAAGGCACATTCCTGGGATGGGGACCCCTCCCTTAATGGCTCATATGCTTCTGTAACCTAGCTTTGTGCCCCTCTCATCTTAAACCAGCCAATCATTTACCTTGCCTTTAACATGTCATCCTGTCTATAGAAACTGATGTTAACTTTTTGTTCAGAGCTCAGACTTTCAGAGGCTACTTGGCTTAGCCCTATGACCATAGACAATAAAAAACCTACTTCCTGAAACTTTGGAGTCTCAGCCCTGGTTTGTTCTGTTCCTATGTAACATTCCAGGAGGCTTAAAGCCTTGTCCCTGTGTCATGGTCAGGTTCATGTGTCAACTTGGTCAAGTGGTGGTGTGCCGGCCTGAATGCTGCAATAAGGACATTTCATAGAATTAAATCATGATCACATCAACTGTATCCACAGCTGAATCCATTTGTAATCAGCCAAGGGGAGTGTCCTCTGCAATGAGTGATGCTTAATCAAATCACTGGAAGCCTTTTAAGGAGGACTCAGAAGAGACAGATTCTCTTACTACTTCAGCCAGCAACCCTCTCCTGTGGAGTTCATCCAGGCCCTCCATTGGAATCATCAGCTTCACAGCCTGTCCTGCAGATTTTGGACTCTGTGTTCCCATGGTTACATGAGATACTTTTATACATTTTATATTTGTGAGTGCTTCCTGCTGATTCTGTTTCTCTAGAGAATCCTAACTAATATGCCCCGCTTCATGCAATTCTAAAAAGAAAAATAATTACTTTGTTAAAATAACAAAATCTTCAAAATAATGACTGAAGAGCTGAATAGACAACACATAAAAGAAAACTTTTTGACCAGGGAAATATGAAAGAGGAATTCTCCTAAAATATAGAACAAGGAGAATGAAAATGAGAATATAAATGAAAGCATAAGAGATATGGAGGAAACATGAACAGCATTCATCTAATAGGAGTTATAGAAATACTGCATAGAGAGAGTAGAGGACAAGCAATAATAATTATAAAACAATAATAAAAGAGAAATTTCCAGAATTTTGATAAACCAGGAAACTTCAGTTTGCATTTAGAATCAAGGAGTAGTTTGCACTTAAAGGAAATAAACTCATTAACTTCAGAATTCTCATCACCAACAATGGCAAGAAAAAAATTAAGAGAAAATCTTGGTCATGTTGGGTTAGACAAGCATTCTTAGACTTGATACCAAATATAACCATAATAGAATTAATTGATAAATTATCATATGAGGTTACTCTAATGAACAGTTTTTCTCTATTCCCTAGGCTTTTATTGTTGATCAGCTTTGAGTTAAGGTTTTTCTTTGACACATGATTAAACTTATTTTAAATATTTAAAATTACCTGCATTTAGCTTATCAAAACAGGACCACAGGCCCATGAAAGGGGTACAGATGAATTCTAAAGGGCCTATGGAGAAAGTCAAGAAGAGGCCTAAAACTCTTTTCTTTTTTCAACCAGCTGAATTGCAATGTCTTTAAAGCACATTATAAATGTACTGTGGTCAAAACTGCATGTTACTGGCATAGAAATAGATATAATGAACAATGAAATTGTGTTGTGACTTCAGAAATGGACCCTATCATCTATGACAGATTGATGTTTGACAAGGCTTCAATGTACCCAACTGGAACAGCCTCCTCAACAAGTGGTGCTGGGAAACTAGATATCCAGTTCCAAAAGAATGAAAGAAGACCCTTATCTCACACCTTATATGAATATTAATTCAAATGATTGAAGACCCCAGTATAAGAGCCAGAAGAGTAAGACTTGTAGAAGATAATGTAGAGAAGCATTTTCAAATCCTGTGGTAGTCAACGGTTTCTTACACTACACCAAAAGGACCATCAATAAAGAAAAAAGTAAATGAACAGACACCCTTTAAATTAAAAACCTCTGTGCTTAAAAGGGCTTTGTCAAGAAAATGCAAATGCAGGCTGCACAAGTTGAAAATATTTGGAAACTTCATATTCTATAAAGATTAATATCTAGGATATATAAAGAAATCTGACTACCCAACAATAAAATATGACAGCCTAATTAGTAAATGGGGAAAAGACTGAATATACAATTTTCCAAAGAAGAAATTAAAATGGTCAGAAACCACATGGATAGACATTCAACAAAATTAGCTACAAGGGACAGGCAAATCAAAACCACAATGAGATATCTTTTATGACTACAAGAATGACCACTATTAAGAAAACAGAAAGCTGCAAGTGTTGGAGAGGTGTGGAAAAAGAGGAAGATAAACTCTTTGCTTGTGGGACAGTAAAGTGATGCAACCACTACAGAAAACATTTTGGTGGTTCCTCAGGAAGCTAAGTATAGGGTTGCATATATTCTGGCATCCTGTTTCCAGATCTATGTCCAGAAAAACTGAAAGTAGATAAGTGAATAGATATTTGCAGATCAATGTTCATAGCAGCTTTATTCTCAACTGCCAGAAGAAACAATGCAAATGTCCATCAAGTAATGAATAGATAAAGAAATGTGGTATATAGATATGATGGCATATTGTTGAGCCATAAAGACTAATGATGTCCTGATGCATGAGACATCATGGATGAACCTTGAGGACATCATGTTCAGTAAAATGAGCCAGAGGCCCAAGGGAAATCTTGTAAAATATCAGTAATATGAACTAATTATAATAAGCAAATTCATGAATTTAGTCTAGAATCTTGGTTACTAGGAGATAGAATGGTAGTAGTGATTGGGGATCTGATGCTTAATTTGTAGAAAATTTCTATTTAGTTGACTACAAATGTTTAGAAATGGATAGAGGTGATGGTAGCAAAATAGCCTGTGTGTAATTAACAGTGCTGAATTATGTATGTGAATATAGATTAGTTAGTTGATAAAAATGGGATTGCATAACATAAAATAACAAAATAGAGAGGAAAACAAAAATATTTACTTATGTATAAATACATAGATACTCATTGCAAAGTAAGGAAGAATTATTCATACCATTACAGTCCTCATTTCTGTAACTGATCACATGTTCGTAGTTCATAATTATCACTACTTGCTTCCACTACCTGTTCCATGTTACCTTCAGTAAGCATCTCAGCTGGCTGTGGTTATTGACTTGGTGGGGTGACAAAAACTTTCTTTCCTGAAGTTTCTGAGCCATTGATAATCCTCCCTCAATTAGGTTGTTGTAGTTTTCTATTGACATTAATCATAGGGCATAGTAGTATTGAAAGATGCCCTAGGGGATCTTCTGTATATTAGGAAAACTCTTCTTTATCTCCACTGTGTAATTACAGTTCCATTTCCCATTGATAGTTAGGGCCAACAACCCCAACCAGTAAAATAATATCCTTCTGTGCCTGTTGATCCGGAGACATAAGTGCCCAAAGGGACCAGGTGGCAGTCTTAGATTCCTGTCAATGGAACCATTTTGGTTTCTCCTGGTTGAAGCCCTCCTCCTTCTGAAACTAAAACCTCTAGACCAGCAGAGCTCAAGGTTGCTGGAACAGGCACCAAGAATTTTCCTAGTGGATCACTAGGGGTGATACTAAATGGCACCATTCCTATTTCCATCCCTCAACTCCTGGACCCATGACACCTGGCTATGGAAGAAATGCATTATAGATCAGACACTAATTCAGATTATACACAGCCTCTTGGAGAACATTGCCCAGCCTACAGAGTATTGCCCTATAGGTGGCACCATCATTGGGTTATCAAAAGATTATTCCACCTTTCTATAAACCCAGCTGCCTCTGGATGACAGGGAACATAATATCAGAAAATTCCAAGATCATGTGTCCATTCACACACTTCATTTGCTGTGAAGTGTGTTCCCTGATCAGAAACAATGCTACATGGAATACCATGATGGTGGATAGGGCATTCCATAAGATCATGGGTGGTAGTTTTGGCAGAAGTATTGCATGCAAGGATGGCAAATACATATTCAGAGAATGTGTCTATCGCAGTTAGAACAAATCATTGCCCCTTTCATGATGGAAGTTGTCCAATGTAATCAACCAGCCACCATGTGGCCAGCTGATAACCTTGGGAAGTATTGCCATATCTGGGGCTGAATGTGGGTCTCTGCTGCTGACAAATTGGGTACTCAGCAGTAGTTGTAGCCAGGTCAGCCTTGATGAGTGGAAGTCCATGTTGCTGAGCCCATGCATAACCTCTATCCCACCACCATGTCCACTTTCTTCATGAGGCCACTGGGCAATGACAGGAGATGCTAAGGAAAGAAACCAAGTTGTACCCACAGAAGAGGTCATCTTATCTACTTGATTATTAAAACCTCTCGCTGCTAAAGTCACTCTCTGGTGAGCATTCACATGAGATACAAATATTTTCATATATTTTCCAATTCAGAAAGCTCTATCCACATAACTCTTCTCCAGACATCTTTGACACCAATCTTCAAATCATGCTCTTTCCAAGTCCCTGACCATCCAGTCAAACTATTTTCAACAGCCCATGAGTCAGTATACAAACACACTCCTGCCTGTTCTCCTTCCAAGCAAAATGAGCAACCAGGTACACTGAAGTTCCACTGGCTGGTAGGATTTCCTGTCACCAGTGTCCTTTAGGGACATCCCTGAAAGGAGTTGCAGTGTTACAACTGTCCACTTTCAGGTGGTACCTGCATATCATGAAGAACCATCTGTAAACCAGGCCGAAGATTTCTTTCCCTGGGTCAACTCACTGTATGGAACTCCCCAAGAGGCCATAGCTTTGGGTTTGGAAAGAGAAGGTAATATGCCAGAAGAGAGGGCCATGGGCATTTGGACCATTTCCCCATGTAACTTATTTTGCCTTTACGACCTGCTCTGGCTCTATTATGATGGAGTTCTGCTGTACACACCCAAACTTCTGGCTTGGTGGTCAGAAAATATCTAGCTCATGATAGGCAACTCAGGTCTTATGGTAACTCTGGGGTCTATGGTTAAGCATTCAATCTCTACTGAGGCCCAGTAACAGGCCAAAAGCTGTTTCTCAAAAGAAAAGTAGATATCTGCAGAGGATGGCAAGACTGTTCTCCAAAATCCTAAGGGCATACATTGTACCTCTCCTACAGGGGATTGCCAAAAGCTTCAGACAGCATCTCTACCAGCCACTGACACTTTCAGCACCATTAGATCTGCTGGGTCATAGGGTCAAAGTGGCAGAGCAGCCTGCATAGCATCCTGGACCTGTTTAAGAGCCTCCCATTTTTCAGGTTCCTACTCAAAAATAGCTGCTTTTCTGATCACCCTGTTAATGGGCTGGAGTAGCACACCCAAATGAAGGATATGCTACCTCCAAAAACCAAAAAGACCAACTAGGCATTGTGTCTCCTTTTTGGTCATAAGAGGGGGTTAAATATGACAGCTAATTCTTCACCCTAGAAAGGATATATTGACATGCCCCACACCACTGGACACCTAGAAATTTCAGAGGTGAAAGCCCTTGTATTTTTGTTGAATTTATTTCCTATCCTCTGACACACAAAGGCCTTACCTGTTAGGCTAGAATAGTTGCTATTTCTTATTCACTATGGTCATTAAATATGATATCAGTATAATGAATCAATGCAATGTCTTTTCAGAGGGAAAAATGATCTAGGTCCCTGACGACAATATAGGGTTGGAAAATTGATGTATCCCTAAGGTAGGACAATGAAAGTATAATGCTGGTGTGCTGGTTTGTAAGGATGTGTGGACCCTAGAAAAGCCATGTTTTAATCTAAATCACACTTCATAAAGGCAGAATAATCCCTATTCAATACTGTATATTTGAAACTGTAGTCAGATCATCTCCCTCAATGATGTGATTTAGTCAAGAATGGTTGTTAAGCTGGATTAGGTGATGAAATGTCTCCACCCATTTGGGTAGGTCTTGGCTGGTTTGTTGGAGTCCTATAGAGGAGGGAACATTTTGGAGAATGAGAGATTCAGAGAGAGCAGAACGACATAGCCACAAGAAGCAGAGTCCACCAGCTAGTGACCTTTGGAGATGAAGAAGGAAAATGCCTCCTGGGGAGCTTCATGAAACAGGAAGCCAGGAGAAGAAGCTAGAAGATGATGCCTTGTTCACCATGTGCCCTTCCAGATGAGAGAGAAACCCTGTCTGTGTTCACCATGTGCCCTTCCACTTGAGAAAGAAACCCTGAACTTCATCAGTCTTCTTGAATCAAGGTATCTTTCCCTGGATATCTTAGATTGGACATTTCTATAGACTTGTTTTAATTGGAACATTTTCTCAGCGTTAGAACTGTAAACTAGCAACTCATTAAATTCCTCTTTTTAAAAGCCTTTCTGATTCTGGTATATTGCATTCCAGCAGCTAGCAAACTGGAGCAGCTGGCATTGCCAGCTAAAAACAAACTTTTCTGGTCACCCTTACTAACAGCTTGAGAAAAAAACATTTTCCAGAACAATAGCTGCATATTAGGTACCATGTGATGCGTTGATTTGCACAAGCAATGATATCATATCCAAAACAGCAGCTGCAATTGGAGTCACCACCTGAGTGAGTTTATAATCATCCACTGTCATCTTCTAAGACCCATCAATTTTTTGCACAAGCAAAATACAAGAGTTGAATGAGGATGTCATGCAAATCACCACCCCAGAATCTTTCAAGTGCTTAAGAGAGGCACTAATCTCTGCAATCCCTTCATAAATCCAGTATTGCTTCTGATTTACTATTTTGCTAGGTAGAGGGAGTTCTAGTGGTTTCTACATGGCCTTTCCTACCATAATAGACCTCATTCCAGAGTCAGAAAGCCAATGTGAGGATTCTGCTTGTTGTCTAATATGTCTATTCCAATTATGCATTCTGGAACTGGAACATGACCACCGAATGGGTCTGAGGACCCACTGGACCCACTGTAAGATGGACCTGAGCTACAACTCCATTGATTCCCTGACTTCCATAAGCTGCTACTCTGACTAGTGGGCCAGAGTCATGCTTTCAGTCCCCTGGAATTAATATCACTTATGAACCAATGTTTAACAATCCCTGAAATATCTGATTATTTATCTTTCTCCAATGGACAGTTACCCTCTTAAAAGGCTGTAGGTCTCCTTGGGGAAGACTGGGATGAAGATTATCATATAAATTGTGACAGTGCAACAGTGCCCTTCTCCAAAGGGACCTGGACTTCCCCTCCTTGAAGGGACTCTGGATCTATAAACTGTCTCAAGTCTGGGAAAAGATTAAGGGGCTATGACTATCTATTTTTTAACTTAAGTTAGACTTCTGTTCACTCGACCTAGAGCTCTTCTGCTTCTACAACTCAAACGAGGATGTTGTAGATTCCCATCTACTGTACTTTTAGGCACCCCATGACCTAGTAGCCAACAACATAGGTCTCTGAGTATTTTGACTCCTGCTTTTAGTCTGCTGTCCATTATAATAATCATGCCATCCTTTTCTTGTCAATTAAGTGCTGCCATCTGGCTTCTGCCAACTCAGTATCTGATCATCCCTATTGCGTTCAAGGATTCCAATTCAGTGTCCCACAGTAATATCTGAACTACAGAGAAGGACTACTATAGAGCTCTTCAGAGATGATTGAGCTAGTCTCACAAATTTATTTCTCACAATTTCAGTAAAAGTTGTGTCCTCTGGGCATTCTAGGGATGTGTGAGAAGACCTTCTGTGATAAATCTACTCTAGCATTCCAATCTCTCTAAGCCTTTGGATCCCTTCATCTACATTATAGCAGAGAACATCTGGCATTTTAACCTCAGGTAATGTCAGCCACCTTTTGATCCATGTTTCCAACTACCCAAACAAGCTGTTAATGTCCCTTCTAACCCCTCACAGTACAACTTTGATTGCAGAATCTTGCTTAGTGGGCCAATATCAATAAATTCATCTTGATACACCTTTATTTTCCTTCCACCATTATCCCACATCCTTACTATCCATTACCACATAAATTGCTCTGATTTATGTCTATGTAAATAGGAAAACTCATGCATCTGTTTTAGAATATAGTGTTACCTCCTCATGGGTGACACTTTTTACCCCGATTTTTGGCACCTGTTGGGACTTTAGTTAAGGGTCTAGAGGAAAAGAAGGGTGGTGGAAGTAATCATGGAAAGTTGGAAGTATTTTTTAAGCCAATTACATCAGGTCATTCCTTTGCAGTTTTATCTGGTGAAACAGGGTTAATTGCTCCAGAAGGAGGAGCAATGGCTGTTTCTCCATGGGAGGTAGTTACATGCCTCCCAGGCATTGAGGTGTTAATCTCTTCAGGTGGAGGTTGGACAGCTGAGTCCTTGGGGACTGGAGGTTAGAAAGCCATTTCCTCAAGACAGGCTGGACCTTGGGTCACTCCTTCCTCAGGGCAGGCTAGAGGTGGGGTGGCTATGTCCTTAGGGCAGGCCATTGCATGTTTATTTAGAAAAGATTTAGCACAATCTAGTGTTTCTTGACTTCACAGTTGTCATTATCAATCCATATGTCCCCATTCCATTTTTCAGGATCCCACTCCTTTCCTATCAATGCCCTCAGTTTAACAGCCAAAATACTGTAGATATGAGATTTTAGTTTACATTATAAATCTGCTACTGTAACAGTGAGACTCTGGGCCTGATTTTCAGAGATCAGAAGTCTGAAGCTACAGGGAATAATATTTTCCTTCAGAGAACTCATACAAACTTTTACATCTTTCATATGGTGCTTAAGCTGTAAATATGAAGCTTTCAGCTCATCCTTTTTTTCTAATTGCATACAGTCTATCTAGGAGCAACTGCCAGCATCATTTTATCTTTTAACTCCACAAAACTCTGTTAAAGTGTCAAAAACACTCTCACCCAGAATCTTTCCTCATATAATTGTACAATTAGACTAGTCAAGTGGTGATATTTTGTTTATCTCTCTTGCCAATTCATGGCATGGACTATCAGTGCCATCTTGATTATTAGAAACAGAACTATTAGTGACTTTGAGTCTAATCATAGTAGAAAACCAATTAAGGAAAACATTTTTTAAGATTGTTTCTCAAGAACCACCTCACTGTCAGTACCAAGCTGTATTAGTAACGGTTCTCTAAAGAAACAGAGCCAGCAGGAGATATCTGTAAATAAGAGATTTATTAAAGAGTCTCAGGCAATTATGGGAACTTAAGAGCTGAACATCTCTAGGGTAGACCACACGTTGGCAGCTCCAATGAATGCCCTCAATAAACTCCTAAGAGAGGCTGTGGCTGGTTGACGTGGAAAGAGGAATTTGCTCTTCTGAATTCTCCTTAAAAGCCTTTGGGAGATTAAATTAAGCATCACTCATTACAGAAAACACTCCCCTTAGGGGACAGCAGATGTAATCAGTCATGGACACAACTGATGTGCTCATGATTTAAATCCATGAAATGTCCTCACAGCAGGTGGTGTGAGGCCCAAAGAAAGACACAAAGAACCTCCTCATAGAAGAGAGTTTTCTAACTGTTCATTCTACACCCAATAGAAATGCCCTTCTTGCACTAATTTTCCCACTCTATATTGAATCTATGGTTATTATTACTGTTATATATATTTTTCTTATTATGTTTGAGTTATCTAGAATTAAATTCATGACTTGTTAATTGTTTTTTTCATCATGAATGGAATGAGTAAAATTCATGGCTAGTTCTACTGATCTTTCCATCACCTTACAAAAAAAGGAAAGTGTTGACAATCTTCATGAAATTATTCATTAGGCAATTCAATTATGCAAATAATATTATCAAGCAATATAATTATACATCATTGTTTAATTATATTTATTACTGTTTTACTTTAGCTTTTTGACATAATTGAACCACATAGCAATTGCTACCTAATGCATGTCAAATATATTGCCAAGAAAAAAGTAAAGAAATAAAATATTTCATTCAACAGCAGTATATGAGTTAATAATTTCACTTCTAGTATATTAATCTGTGAGGAATGTTCCTCCTCACTTGATTGTTGCATGTCACATATTAAAGAAAACTTGAGTGACAGGGAATCTCAATTCTTTTAAGGACTTCCTTTTGAGTTGATTCCATCTCCATTATGTAGCCTGTTGATTTCTTATGGGCTGTAGGGATTTGGGGGATTTTCAGAATTTTCATTGTTGCTCATTTTTAGGAGAAAATTTCTAGCAAATGATACAAGAATTTTTGAGAGTCTTTGAAATCATAAAACTTTGGAATGAACAAACCTGGAATGGTACTATGTGATGGCTCTGGATTTTCTGATAAATGCTTCTCATTTATTCTACATTTACCTTTTAATGGAATGTAGAATTATTTTGGCTTTCACCAGGCATATTTTAAATGTGATTGGTTTCAGGAAATGAAGGAATGGAACAATTACATTAAACCTGTATGGCAGTTGCTTTCATCTGCTGTAGTTTCAAAATTGAAGCATTGAGATGGGGATCAGAGCTAGCTTCAATTAAGTGTAACTCCTGAGATGAAATTAACTGCACTATATTGTGCATAAAGAGAATAGATTTTATTAAATGTTGAACATGTAGGAATAAATATTGATTTATTTATTGATCTGTGAATAAGTAATCTTTGAGTAATTTAGAATAATTGAGTTCCAAGGTCTACTTCATGATATATATGGCCATGTTAACCCTTTGTAATATCTTTATAAATTAGTGTAGGGTTGGGGTAAGAAGGAGGAACAAGAGTGTAAACAGCCTGAAAAAGTGCTTTATGCTATTTTGGGAAATGAAATGGTCCTATATTTGGGCATTTCAAATTGTAAAATTGTCATTTTATTCCATTAATATATTGTTCAACTCCTATTGAGCAGTCACTGTGCCAGGTACTTGTGAAAATCTGGTGAACATAAGAGATACAATCCATCCCTCATGGAACTTATCTAACAGGATGGTGGTTCAGGCAGAATTGTAAATAGGGGTATTAATAATTAAATATTGAAGAATTAAGAGAATGTATAAATCTCAAGGAAACTAATCAATATCTGCAGAGAGAACTGCCCACTTGCAAGATAAATTTATGCACTTTAAATTAGCACATTTTAAAGCCATGACCCTGTAATTCTTATTTTCTCCAATCTTCTTCTCATCCTCACCTCCCCCCCACCATGCACACTCTAAAATCCTATAAAGATGAGAATTTTCAAGGCTACTCCACTGAGACTACAAGATTCCTGTCTGCCTTGCAATTTGTAAGGAAATATTTTCTGTCCTCGTTTGATATTCTTTGTTAATCCCAGATCTCCGAAACCATTGTTTTTTCCAAAATCTCTTTTGAGGAAGATTATCCTTCTGCATTGTTTATTTTTTCACAGACTTTAGAAAATGTTTAGTCCATTGAGTCCTTTCACTTTTGCTGTGGTCTTATTTTGTGATGACTGTTCATCACTGTCAGGAGCAAGGGACAAATGGATGTAGCCATGTGTCTTTCCATGTAGGACAGAAAACCCAGTTGCCAGTGGCCTTTCTTCAGCATCAAGGTATCTTGAAGTACTCCTACTTCATGATGCCCTAATTTGGACATTTTCATGGCCTTAGAACTATAAATTTGTAACCTAATAAATCCACTTTGTAAAAGTCAACCCATTCTGGTATATTGCATTCTGACAGTTTTAGCAAACCAAAACATGTGTGTGTGTGCATATGTATAACATTTAAAAAGTCTTTATTATGAAATAATAATAAAACATTATTTTACTATATAAATAATAGTTTATATGTATTATAAATGATAATATATATATATAGCCATAAATTTCACAAGTACATTTTAACAAGTACAGACTTTCAAATCTGTATTACAATACAGATTTCAAAGTTTGGATGGGTTATAGTTCCACAATTCAGGTTTTTACTTTTGGCTGCTCCAAGACATTGGAGACTAAAAGAAATGTTAATATAATGATTCAGCAGCCATAATCATTTGTTAAATCCCATCTTCCCTGTTACAACTCTTCCTTCTCCTTTGATATTTCTCCCAATCTTTATGAATATTTGGGCTGTGCCCATGCTAACTTTTTCATGTTGAAAAGGGTTAGCAACAATATAGGATGAGGGATGGAACTAGCTGATGTTCTTGGAAAGGCTGGGCTCTCTGGATTTCTGGGTTTATCTGGCTTATAAACCATCTGGAGATTATAAGTTTCTGGAAAGTAAACTTAGTGCATGAAACTTTTGTAGAATCTCAGACAGTGCCCTAGGTTTCCTTTAGGGTTAACAGGAATGGTTTTGATTGGGGTTTTGCAAACTATGGCAATTAGCAATATCTAGCTGAAGCTTGGGAAAGAGTAACCTATAAAGTAGCCTCTCAACTCTATTTGAGCTCTCTTAGCCACTAATACTCTACTTGGTTACATTTCTTTTCCCCGTTTTGGTCTGGAAGGTGTTATATATATATCACATTTTGTTTATTTATTAATCCATTGTTGGACAACATGGTAGTTTGAAGCTGTTATGTACCCAAGAAAAGCCATGTTCTCTTCCTAATTCATCTTGTGGGACCAGACCTATTGTTTAGGGTGGAAAACTTTGATTAGATTGTTTCTATGGAGACATTTCAGAGAAGAAACAGATATAGTCAATAAGCATTTGAAACAACATTCAATGTCATTATTTAAGCAAAAGATTTTTTATCTATCAGACTGGAATTTTTTTTGAAAATGCATTGTATCTAGTGTTGGTATATTGAAGAAAAGTGCACTTTCCTATATTGTTGTACCACTTTTTAAAGAAAAATTATGGATTTGCAGAAAAATCATGCAGAAAGTACAGAGTTCTTATATGCCTCATATTCCCTCCTCACATACACAAATGTCCGTATTGTTAACACTTTGCATTAAAGTGGCACTTTAGTTACAATTGATGCAATTATTATAATTATACTATTAATTGTAGTTCATAGTTTACCTTAGGGTTCACTGTGTTATACAGTTACATGGTTTTAATTTTCTTTTATTCTGATAACATGCATACAACCTAAAATTTCACCCTTTAACCACTTGCAGATAAAAAATTCTCTGGTGCTAATTGCATTCACAGTGTTGATACACTTTTTTGTTGGGCAGTTTGTGTACCATCTACCATAATGCAAGATGCACATGTATCATTTGGCTTTGGCCTATGGCTAACAGAAAAGACAGCAACAGTACCACAGCAATGCCAGAGGTAAATAATTTAGGGGGAAGATAAGAGATTAGTGGACATTTTGATTTGATATTTGGTGAGGCTATGTTTATCAGTTCTTTGTCTTTTTGGACCAATGAAAAATTCTCTAAAATTGAGAGTGATGCTGATTGTACAACCAAGTGAGGACACTGTAAGATATGGTCTGTTTATTTTGGATATTATCCATGATGCCCAATGAATGCAGGGGGCTGAAGGTTACAATGACTGAGAAGTGATGGAACACTGTGTGGCTACATAAAGGATTGCCATTGTGAGGCATGCAACAAATTGAATGAAACTTTGGGGACAATGTGTTTTGCAAAATGAGCCAGAGAGAAAAGAATATGCTATGGTCTCTTTCAGAAAATACTTCTAAGAAAATTGGAGCCTATATTTTAAACTCTTATAGCAGCCATACTTACTCTGAAATTGTAAGTGTATTTCTAGATTTTGAGACCCTGAGCTATATGTGTATAGGCTGGTGTTCCATGGAACTTTGTGTAGCTCTGTGACACCCAAGGTTCAGAGCTGGAGCTCTGCATCTCTAAAAGTCAGCATTACTACATAAAATACTGTTTAAAATAAACAAAAAAGAGATTAGCCTTCAATTAGAGATGGTTGGGATGGAGGTAAATCAGAATACAGGGCAAAAAATGATAGTGTATGTATTATAGAGCTTCACCTACTGTATGAAACCAAAGGCTGAGAGGTTTATTATGTCTAGAACCTAAATTTTATGTAACACACAATCTAAATCAATCTGTCTGGATCATTCATTAACCCAAATACATGGAGCCCAGAACAGGAATGAGGACTTGTAATTCTCGGTAGCTTAAAGTAATACTGGGAGACATCACAGACAATGGTGGGTTGATAATTTTAAAATATTCGTAGAATCCCTTAAGGGACTGGAGAAAAAATGGAAGTATTAAATTTTTCCACCTGGGACATTCTCAAACATTAGGGGTTTATCTGGCCTAAGAACAATCTGGAATTTATGTGTCTTTTAGGAAAGCAAACTTAATACATGAAACATGTGTACCATCTCAGTTTGAGCCCTAGGTGTTCTTTAGGGTTAGCAGGAATGATATTATTTGGGGTATGACAAACCATACTGATTAGCAATATCTAGCTGGAGCTCATATAAGCATAGCCTCCAGAATAGCCTCTTGACTCCAGTTGCTCTCTCTTATCTGCTGGTACTGTTTTGGTTTGCTAACATTGCTAGGATGCAATATACCAGAAATGGATGATTTTAAAAGGGGAATTAATTAAGTTACAAGTTCACAGTTCTAAGGCCATAAAAATGTCCAAAGTAAGGCATCCAGAGGGAGATACTTTGACTCAAGTAAGGCCAATATCTGTCACATGGGAAGACATGTGACTGGCATCTGTTGGTCCTTGTTCCTAGTTTCATTGCTTACAGCTTCTGTTACTGGTGGTTTCCTCTCTAAGCATCTATGGGCCTTCACTTCACCTTAGTTCCTCCAGGACACAACTCTGGGTTCTGATGTGCTTAGCATCTCACGGGAAGGTATGCAGCAAAATCTGTGGGACTCTGCAACTCTAAAATTTCATGTCTACGTATCTGTTCTTTTGTTTGGCACTCCAAGCATCTCCAAAAGTCTGTATCTACATCAGATTTGAGCCTCTGGCATCTCCTGGGGCAACCTCTGCATCTACATCTGCATCTGCATCTGCATCTGAGGTTTCAACAAAATGTTTCCTCTTATAAGGATTCTAGTAAACTGTTGGATCCACCTTGAATTAGTGGAATCATATCTTTTAAAATCAAAAGCCCACATTCCTACTTGGGTATGCCACACAGAAGTAATTTAAACAAAAGTTCACACCCAGAATTGAGTGGGTCAATTTCCATGGAAACAATTTCATCAAGGGTCCTGCCCTAAGCAATAGGTCTGGCACCACAAAATTGGATTAGGATTAAGGCATGGCTTTTCTGGGGTACCTAATAGGTTCAAATAGGCACAGATACCTTATTTTGTTACATTTCTTTTCCTCTTTTTAGTGCAGAAGGCATTGCTGATCAAAGGTCATTATGGACTGGGAACAGGATCAAAGGAGGAGTTAGAGAAGATAGGATTTAACAAAAAGGTATGACTGCTGAATCACTATAATGCCCATTTATAAGGATGTCTTTTTCTTATCATTTTGTTGGAATTTGTTGTATATTAGGAGTATAAACATGTTTTTCTATCGCATAGTATGCAAATATTTTCTCCTACTCATTTGTTTTTAAATTTTGTTCATGGAAGACAACATTTTAAATCGGAAGTTCGCTTACTTTAATTTAACCTTAGGTTTCAACTTTATTAGTTTTGGAGGGTTGACTGTGGTCATCTTCACTTTTTGACTCAATCAGACTGACTTAAAAAGTCTGTGACAGAGGCTATTTTAAAAGACTTGTGGTGCTTAGGTGTAGCTGGAAGACATTTGATTCTTATGATAATTACTATACTAATTAATACTTTATAAATATTTTATTTACAAAGACTCAAACTCTGGGACAGAATATATATTACAGAAATTTAATATAGAGTCACTGAGAACCTCTAAGAATAATTGTGCTTTCTTTAATGTATAAACAAATCTAAATGATTTTGTTATTGGGTTATCACAAAAAGCAGTGGAATATGGGATGCAGCACTATTTGACCCCTCTTTCAAAAAATCTTAATACAAGTTTGTCCATCAACTCTTCCAGGGACTTTTTCATATACCAGACATCATTTTTTGAATTCTGGCAGTTGTAAGTACATGGAATCTGTTAAGAGAAGAAACAACAAAATCAATTCATCAGTTTTTATAAAGTTACCATCACACTAATGCAATGAGTTATTGGGAAAACATTGTGCGGGGGAGTGTGTAATGGGAACTCTTTACTTTCTGCATGATTTTTCTGTAAACCTGCAGAAAACCTACAAGTTTACAAGTTTTCTAATAGAAAAATATTCTGTACATTTTTACCATAGTGGATAAAGATTCATTATTAATAAATGGAAGAAAAAAATGATAAACTGGCCCTACAATTCAGTTAAAATAGAAATAGCTAAAGTTCAAAAAGAAAAAGTTATTGAGAAAATTCCACTCTTGGTTCAAAGAAGAAATTTAAAAAACAATATCAAATTTGAGGAAAAAAGAAAATTAGAACACTATATTAAAAAATGGTGTTAGGAGCTTCAGCTTTCATTCCACAGCATTTAATACATGCAATTTTAAGCTTCTTGTTTTGTAAGTTTTCCCAGGGTAAGCCTGTTTCTTAATTCATACTCATGATGTTGTGGAATTTATCCTGAACCCTGGTGTATAATAAGTGATGATCCTGAAGGGATGCACCGAACATGATCGTGGAAGACACATTAGCCTGAAATGTCCTAGACTTGGATGCTTATGGAGGTCAATTGATGAAATCAGTAGAAAAGAACGTGAAACTTTTTAAAAATCACTTTTAGTAGTTAATTCTGGTGACAAAATCTAATCATTGCAAGAGTAATGTGCTGTTCTAAGCAAGTTTTGCTTAGAAAAAAAGTTGTTTAAAACTTGTTCTAAGCAAGTTTTAAAAACAATATAGAAAGTTGTTATATTGCAGAAATCATAAATAATATATACCTACAGGAGGAATGAAAATTATTTTGAGGTTATGTCAACATCTTTGAATAAATTTTCTGGGGTTCCAACAATGTGAATTCAAGACGTGTTAAATCTTAACCCATTTGGAACTAATGGTGTTCTATGGAAAGCACAGTAATGTCAAAAGTTACCATAATGATAATGAAGATACAGACACCAAAGATTCATGTTTGTTTGAAAACAGTAGCTTTATGGAAGGTAAGAGTGGATAAATGCAATATTTCTAAACTGATATTTTATATAATGTGATTTAAAGCATGTATTTGTAACTAAATAAATCAAAAAGTAACTAGATATTTGACTACTCTATTATGCAAGTTTAAGTGTTCAAATTTGTTACAAAACTATTTCTGGGATCTTCCCTTGAGATAATGGGGAGATTATCTTATATTTTTGAGAGCCCTATGTTTAAGAATACATAGTAGTAAACATTCTCAATTTGCTTCAGAGTGTAAGAGAAATGGAATTTTCATACATTTCATTTTATGATGTTGATATAACCTTTATGCCAAAATTTGACACAAATAAAGTATACAACAGACCAATTTCATTATGAAGGTATGTTTGAAAATCATAAATAAAGATTAGCAATGATATTCAACATCATGTTAAAAGAGTTGTCCCTTCAAGATTTATTATAGAAATGCAAAGATTATTTAATATTAGTGAACCATTAAATATAATACTTGATATAAGCATGAGAATGGAGAAAACATGTTTGATTTTCCCCAGTAGATGATAAAAAGAGTTCGGATAAAATTCAGCATCTATTCCTTATCAAAATTCTTACAAAATCAGTGATACAATACTTCCTATTAAAATCAGGAACAAAACAAGTTATAACTATTAATGGGAACAAATCCAGGTTTTGTGAGGCCTAGAGCTTCTACAGTTTGGGAGGGCCTAGGCCAAAGAGGAGCCATGAAGTTTTGCTTTTTTTGTTTGTTTGTTTTTGTTTTTTCCAATCATGTTTAGGCCACCCTTGTCTGGACATTAGAATTTATTTATGTTTTTATCTTTGCATGTCCATTTATTACACAAGAACTCTTTCATGACAATTTAATTCGGTATTTATTAGTTATTATTGTTAAGAAAATTATTTCCCTCTCATACCACAATACAGATTTGAACTCTATGAAAACAAACAAGACAATTTCCATGAAAAAAATTGGTCCTTCCAAAGAAAGTAAAGGTCAATGTGAGGCTCTGTCTGTAGTCAGGGACAAATAAAAGAACTGTGAATTTTTTAGTTTTTCTCATGGGCAGGCACCAGGAATCAAACGCAGGTCTCTGGCATGTCAGGTGAGAACTTTGCCTGCTGAGCTACCATGGCCAGTCCTCCACAGCTGTGTCTTTAAACTGATAAAAAGAAACTGACTTAGTATGCTTCCAACATGCCACTCAGGGAAGTATCCATGAGTTATCATATTGGAAAGATTTGTAAGTAGGCCATCTGACTTGACTTCCTTCATTATAAAATAACTACATATTCTGGCCCTTCAGGAGGAAAAAAATGCTACCATTTTGTTTCAATAACTCAATACCTTCATTTTACAATGGTTCAGCTAGTTCACTCAAGACTTTTCTTCTTGGCCAGACATATCTATTTGTCCTGTGGATGGTGGGCAGGAAAAGCAGCTAGAGAGTGTTTCTTGTCTTGATATCATCATGCATCTTATGGCAAAGAATTTTTTTGTTTCAGTTAAAAAGCCAGAAAGGGCTACTGAACTGACCTAGAGCATGCATAACCAATCTGAAATCTGAGTGGAAGGATTACCTGGCAGACTGGCCATCTTGGCAGAGGCAGGCAGGCAGTGAGGTTACTGGACAGGCCTAAGCTCAACCTGGACAACACCAAGCTGGAGAAGACCCTCCTTCTTGCAGCCCACAACAGTGGGAAGTGAGCCAGGAGTGGAGCTGTCACCATTTTAAACCAAAGAAGGGGAAGACAGCATTGATGGTATTCTTTCCTTTTTAAAAATGGAACAACTTTCCTCTTGTGGTTTGAGGTGCTCCATGCCTCTCAAATGGAGTAACGGGTTCAAAATGCCAAATGCAATGATATTGATCAATCATTATTTCACAGAAATATACACTCACTCTTAGACTATTCAATTAGGCAGAAAGCAGCATAGAAGACATGAGGAAAGTCAGCTGGTTTTTATTACATGTGAAGCTAAAGGGGAAATGGCCAAACCTCAAAACCAACATTGTTAAAAGCAATATCCAAAGGACACAGTCTAAAATCATCCTACAAAAAAAGTGTTATCTGGTTTAACTAAATGTACATCTTTTTTGCAATTCCATGATTGCCAAGGGTGTTTCTGTGACACATGAGAGGCACCAAAGGTGAAGTGGTTATAATTTGCCTTACAATATACAGATAGACGTATGTACTTTGGAAAAAAAATACAGTCAGAGCTGTAATAAATAGTTTACTGTTTTGCCATAGGGTCCTGATCACCTATAAACTTCAACACATACAAAGAGTTTCAATCCCTTGCATGCTGTTAAAAAGAACCACATTAAACAAAATCAAGTTATGAGAAACATTGATTTTATCCAAATAGATCATTTTTACTGTGGGGCAGGATTTGAAATCTCATTTTAAATGGGTGTGGCATGGAAGGGTTGGAAGCAATGGCCTCCATTGTGGGCCTGAGCCAGCATGGGGCCATCCTGCCCTTCCGCTCCTCCAGGAGCCTGCTGACTTCCAGCCCTGGGGAAAGCCAAGCCTCCTGTCAAACCCTGAAAGCTTGTCTTCTTCACTTCAGCACATAGAGAAGTAGAACATAGAAACTTGCAAAATCAATTCTGAAAAGGAAGCAAGGGAAAACAGGGCCCTCAGACAGAAGCCACCCATTAGTCATGCTTGGCCCCACCTGGGCAAGGCATCCAGTGACCCCTACCACCCTAATTTTCCTGACCAATCCTTAGAGTTGCTTCCATAAAGCTGGTATTTCCTACTAGGGAGGGCAGTGTCACCAAAGATGACTCATATTTGATATTTTCAGATTATTACTGAATGCTATAAGACGTCTTCTCTCCTCTGAGGCACAATTATGAAAAGAAACTTTGGGCATTGCCCTAAATTCTACCCATAAAGCTGATAAGGTAGTGTATAAGCTTTGTATAAGGTAGTTCTTACTTGTAAATGAGAACTACACAAGTTCTGACAGCTTACCAGAGCCCAGGCAGCACTGACACCTCAGCCAAACCCTCTCTGTCTCTTGTGTCATATGTTCCCCAAAGAAAACATCCCACCTCAGTGTGTCTGGGTGGCAAGTCACCCACATAAAGTCTTGGCATAAAAATTTTACACAAACTAACCCTATGAATTAGATATGCTATTCAAGGGTACACAAACAATTAAATATTTTGTTTTGGATGCTCTGGCAAATGCAATAAGAAATGATGGAATGAAAAGGTACAACTATTAGACAAAAGGAAAAAAATAAAATTGCACCCATCTACAGATCAGAAACCTCAAAACATCAGCTGGAAAATGGAGCTAATAGTGTCTCCTAATAAGGCTGTTAGAATTAAAATAAACAATTCATACAAAGGGCTTAGAATGGTGCTTGACACATAAAAACTCTCAGTAAATGACAGTGAATTCAATATCCCTGCCTTACCAAATATTAATTTCCTAATTCACTAATTTCTCTGTTTAATCTATGGATTTGTTCTTTGTTTTTATTTTTATTTTTTTAAGCTGGATGTTTAGTTCATTTAAAGCCACAATGATTTGTCATATTCTATTTTCTTTGTATTTATTTTCTTCATAGTCTGTAATTAGAGTTTTGATTTTCTTTTGCTCCAAAAATTATTTAGGATAGATTTTTAGGTACAGTAGTCAAATAGTTTCAGCAAGTATTGGGTAGTGTTACCTGAAAATGATTCCCTGTCTCCTGAAGTAGTTGATGATTCAAGTTGCCTTTTCTGTCTAAAACATTTTCCAGGTCTTTGGTAGAAATAAAGCCTGTTGAATTCTTTTTGGTTTTTCATTGGAATCAGAAGCACAAAATAAATCTAAACTTGGAAAATCTTTCCTGAATACCTTTTTAGTCCTAGCATTTGAACTTTCATGTGTGACGCTTTATAACTCATCTGGGGGACATTTTTCCTGATTAGTGAATAAATTATCTTCCTGAGAGTACCATTTGTCACATGTATTCTGCTCAGTTACATATTGTAAGTTGAATGGGTGATTCGGTTGTTTTAATACATTTTTCTTAAAGTTCTAATGGAGAGAAGATTGAAAGCCCTCTATTGAAAAGCTAGGGGCAGATACTTCTTTATTTATGAATCCTTTTGCTTTGTGTTTTCCTTTTTTCTGATAATTTATAAAATTAGGGGCAACTCTCTTTTGAGTATAAGTTGGTGATATTTTGTTTTCACAATCCATATGTGGAGTTACACTCAAACAAAATATATCAGATTCTGAATCATCCTGGTTTAGGAAGGAATTACAAGCTGCTTTCCTTGAGTCTATACTGATTAGAAAAGGATTATTCTGCACAATGTTTGGGTTACAACTAGAGTCTTTCCAGTAGCTGGTCTGACTGTAAGAAATCACAGATAGTAAAATGCTAGGCATTTCTCCTAGATCTAAAAGGAAGATTTATAATCTGAAGTGGTGTTTGTTTCTTCTTGCACTGTCTCTCCTAAGCTTGAATATTGGTAACATTCATAATTTTCTTGAGTGACAGAGTCTGAAGAACCAGAAGCTGAACTCTGAGTAACAAAGGTACTGGTTTGATTCCTGTTTATCTGAGGTGATGATATTTGAGGTGATTTTGGTATGGCAGTAGAACAGATCTTGAATAAGGAAGTAATGCTACAAAAATGTTAAAAAATTAAAATAATTAATAAAATTTAATAAAGTATAAACATCAATCAAGTAAATCTAAATAAATAATGACAGTTATTAGAAATTAGGTAGAATATAAATAAGTAGTTCATTCATAGTTTTACAATGATCCATGTAGTAAGAACATAAAATATCAGGCTCAATTAGAATAAAACATTATAATCTACAAGTTACATGTGAATAAATTTTTCATAAGATACATATTACATAAAGGGCCCTTTCACTACTACTGTATAATAGAAAGCTGTCAGGGGTGTTTGGAAGACTGAATGTAAATTACATGTGACTAGAGTGTATAATTGAATATTTATGGGCACAATAACATTTCAAAAATTGTGGTAAAATGACTACTGAATTATCAATATATATCAATATCAATACAATATTATCAATAGCTTTAAAATGTACAATGTGACTGATGGTTGATGAGAATTCTATATGAAATTTAATTCAAGTAAATTAATTTTTTGTGATGTGAAAAACAATTAAAATTGAACACCTTTATTTTGAATACCCTTATTTTAAAAAGAGATTCAAATGGAGAGGAAATAAATACTTATAAGAATATAAATCTGAACTAACCTTTAATACTTTTTCTGGAACATCATGTAGGAGTTCCTGAAGTTGACAAAGAGTTGCTAAAAATAGCCAGTGCAGTGAACGTCCCTTATTTAACATAAGCTGAGCCACCAATGGATTAATACATGGAAAATCAAGTTAGTACATTTCTTCCTAGAAAAGAGTTTAAGGAATTCAGTCAGTAGTCTTTTGAAAGTGATCCATTTTATTTTACTCACTCTAGCAGGTTAAATTTTGTATCATTGCACCTACAACTGGAAGGAAAATATAGCCAGAAGGGAAAGAAACTTTTTTAAATAGTAGAGATTCATATACTCACAGAATTGGAAAGACCCTAAGGTTCATTAAGTCTGGCCACACATCCAAAATTATTCATTATGATTCATTGCCTTCAAATGACAGAGTTATTTTATGTAAAGGTAGATTTTCTAATGAGAAAACATTGGGGGGACTTAGTTACACACATCAAGATTTCTTTTGTTTTTCCTCTTCTCTCTTTGTAGACCAATAAACTATTACTATTTGACTAAGATGAACCGTGTTCATATCTAAGCAATGTTATAAATCCAGGAAAGCTTTTATGAAAGAGCTTAGTTCTGAAGAATTCTTATCAATCAGAACTGACTCTGATAGTCTAAAAATGAATGTTTTCAAAGAAGTCTCATAAAAATCTGGAAATACAGCAGTAATTACACACCATATTTCCCTTTTTTTCTGAGTTACATAGACCTTTTAAACCCTCTTTGACTTTACCAAATGAAGAAATGTAGGGCAGATTAGACATGCTTTGGTAGTAAAGAAACTGTACACATGCACACTTGTCATAGTTAATCATATCTATACTTTCTGACAGTACTAAGTTCTGTTTGAACAGATAAATGTTCTGTGGTTTAATATCTGTATTTTATTTTATATTTTTATTTATTTATTTTGAATAGATAATTTTTGAGTCACATGGCTCAAAATTCAAAAGGTACTGAAGGGTATACAGTAAGTCTCATTCCCACCCCATTCCTCTAGTTCTTTCTGGAAATAACCAATATTATGGTTTCTTATATATTCTTCCAGAAATATTTCATTTATTTACAAACAAATACATATAAATAGCATTTTCCAAAAGTACTAGCAGATTGAATGCTCTGTTTGACAACCTTCATTTTCCATTTAGCAATATATCTTAAAGATCATTCAATATTAGTACATAAAGAGCTTCATCTTTTTTATGATTTCAGGTTAGGAATATATTTTAAAGTAAAGGAAACATAAACACTGGGTTAGTAAAAAAAAGTTGGAAACATTTACTCTTATACAAAATTTTTTCTAAAATTAACAATTTTATTTAAAAATTCAAAACCCTACTTTCAATTTCAATTATGTAATTAAACTACTGAGAAATCATTGAATGATATGATTTTGCTATTCTCATAATAGATTTTCTATTTTTAAATTCAGGGATTAAAAAAATTTGTTTTAAAAACATTAGGTACTGACATCAGTAGATGATCTTATACTAAGCTAAATTTGAATGTCCATTACAAAAGTTCCCATTAAAATTGTTCTGTGAAATTGAAAAATACTCAAGGTTTGACAAAATGATCTAAGTTAAATCCTTTTGTGCATAATCTTGTAATGCAAACATTATTGGAGCCAACATATGCTAACAGAAAGAACATTTAAAGCAAATGTATTTATATTTGCTTTGTAAGATGTGATACATAGTCTGACTTTAAACACTATTTCAGATATAATTTGTTAATTTATCTATCTGAAATCCAGGACATTTTATTTATGAGGATAACCAATTTTCTTTTGCTTCAATAATGATATCCTAGTAGTTTTCAGTTTTGAGAACTAAATTGTTTTTCTTTACTTTCATTTTAAATACCTTTTGCATTTATTAACAGTCTTTAAAAAATATCTATGCTGTTCTATTTCATCTACATTAAAAGAAACAAGAATATCACTCATAATATTTAATTTTTGCATTTTATAGGTCTCACACACAAAAAAATAATTAAAAAAATATTGTTCAACCTAGAGTAACTTTCCAGAAACCTACAACTTCCAGATGGGTCCCTGGTCCAGATAAGTCTTGAAACCTAGAGGGCATGGAACATCAGATAGTTCCATCTCCCTACCCCATATTAGTGACAGACCCTTCCAATATGAAATTTTGAGAATGGCCATAGCCCAAACACCCCTAGAGAGAGAGATGGAAAGATCAAATGTGATAGTGGAGGTATACAATGAAGATAGGATTTAACAAATGAATATGGTTGCTGAATTATTAAATTGATATCTCTTTTAGTCTCCAGTACCTTGGAGCAGCTAGAAGTAAAAACCTAAAATTCTGGAATTGTAACCCATGTCAAACTCTGAAATATGTTCTACAACTAATTGTGGTGCTGTGCTTTGAAATTTATTGCTTTTTTGTACTTGTTTTTTTTTCACAAAAATGGTAAAAAAGCTGATTGTGATGATAAAAAGTATTTAAGCCTTCTAGCCTCCTATATTCTGGAGCAGCTAGAAGGAAAAATCTGAGATGATGGTATGGTAGCCCATGATAAACTCTGGGATCTGTCCTGTAACTACTTGTTAAAGAGTGCTTTGGAAAGTATTGCTTTTTTCTTTCTTTGCTTTGTATGCATGTTATATTATACAATAAAAAATAAAAAAAAATATAAACAAAAAGATCCTCAGATGGGGTCTCAGCCTCAAGAGATTGAGAAAACCTTCTCTACCAAAAGGGAGAATATAGAAATGAGACAAAATAAAGTGTCAGTGGCTGAGAGATTTCAAACAGAATTGAGAGTTTACCCTGGAGGTTATTCTTATTCATTATTTAGATATCCCTCTTTATTTTATGGTGTATTGGAGTGGCTGGAGGGAAGTACCTGAAACTGTAGAGCTGTGTTCCAGTAGCCATGTTTCTTGAAGATGATTGGCTAGTGACATAGCTTTTGCAATGTGACTGTGTGATTGTGAAAACCTTGTGTCTGATGTTTCTTTTATCTACAGTATGGACAGATGAGTAAAAAACATGGATAAAAAATAAACAAATAATAGTGGCAACAAAGGTTAAAATAAATTAAATAGATTGAAATACTAGTGGTCAAAGAGAGGGAGGAGTAAGAGATATAGCATGTATCCATTTTTCTTCTTTCTTTTTTATTTCTTTTACCAGAGAGATGCAAATGTAAAAAAAAATGATCATGGTGATGAATACACAACTATATGATGATATTGTGAGCCATTTATTGTACATCATGTCAAGAATGTTTGCATGATTTTTTTGTTGTGCACAAGAAAAATATTTTTAAAAAATATAGTGCAAGATTAGTCAAAAACAAAGTAAACCTAAAAGGAAAGGATATTTATACAATGACTTTGATGTTGTATAAAAAAAAGAAATACAAGGCTATGGTTTAGAGTAGTAATCCTCAGTTTGGGGATTTGATACATCCAAACTTGTCTTATCTGATTTTCAGATACCTCTACCAAAATTGTGTGTATGTGGATCTGTGTTAAACTGAACTCTAAAAAAGAATTTTTTATATCCACTGTTCCCTATCACCTGTTTTTTATTTCATGCCTTTCTCTCTTCTGAAATGTTAGTTTTTGCCTTCCCCTTTACATCTGTCTTTCTCTTCTTCATCTTGTAGAGTTGGTAGGAGGAAAGCTAGTTCATGGTTTAGCAGTTTAATGTGGACAGAGAAATACTGCACTAAACAGTTATACCTTAGAAATATAAATATCCCAGCCTGTATTGGAAATCTAAGAAGACTGTACAAAATAATTATGCAAAGCGTAGCAAATACAAAAGAGTATTTCACAAGAGTAGCAAATATGAAACTGTTAGTACACACTTGGGGACCATATGTATTCTAAAGGATGATTTTCTTTAAGTGATATTAAATATTCACAGAGTATACAGAAATACAGTTTATTTCCAAGTTTACTTTATTGCTACAGTTGGGATGTTTTGAGAAATTTTTATATACATGCACATTTTATTTAAAAGTCATGATTTTATGAAAATTGTAATGCATATCATCTCAATTTGTTAGAGTATGGAGTCTCAGGTTTATGACTAGAATTTAAGAGATCCAGAAACTCTTTACAATTGTTTTCAAAATGTTGCATTTGTATGTGTTTGTCTGTGCATTTTTCTGAAGAGAAGCTTCATATGAATTCTATGAAACTTTTTAAAAATGAGAATAGCATTTGGTATAAGACTATTAGCAGTATTTTTTTTAGTTTAAGAAAATGTACTTTGACTCAGTCCCTTAGGAATAATTATCATTATACTCTTCAGATGCCTGAGAATAAAAAGTGGTAATAATCCATGCTGATGCATATTAAGAGACCAAAATTCATATTCCTAAATAGAGTAAGTTAAATCAAAATATATTGTAAAATAACCTGAGTGAAGGGAACCCTCCTTAAGAGAATAATTTCATTGTAGTAGAATAGGAAGCTTATGAGGAGTGGTGGTTTATTGGTAGTAGGGTAGAGCAAAGTGACCATAGTTGCTACTCAAATTCAATGGAAAAAACTGGGCTAATTTTTAGATCAGTTCATAAAAATTTGTAAAGATTTAGTACAGTTTGTCCTAGGTAGGAGCAGACTTCTATTTGGGATGGATTGTGCCTGGGCAATACCCCCTGTTTCATCCCAGAATGTGTTCCTTGGAACACATATCAGTCTACCTGAATACAGTATCACATAATGGTATCATATGCCCCACATGTGGAGTTACTAAAGAAATAATTTTCTAAAGTATATTTGAATATAACTGCTTACCATGAGCTGGTAAGAAAAGAAGCTAATTAAGAGGTGAAATTTCACTTGAAGTGATAAATAAGACAAATGCACATTTGTCATTCATTTATTTAGATAACTTTTCTAAAAATTCATTCTTATGTTTAATATGCATCACAGGATCAAAATCCTGATTCTATTTCAAACAGATCATTTGTTCATTTTTCTTAACAGATTGTGCTTTGATTTAGGAGATGCTAATTGGATCTTTTTGTTTTGTACAAAGAATGGTGCTAGAAACTATAGATTTTACAAATATAAAGGACCTAGTTCTTACTCTCCATGGAGGAGGATAAATTTATTATACTTCATGCTATAATAAAGGTACAAATAGCTACTAGAGAAAGGGATGAAGGAGAAATTTATCTTGAGATAAATTGAGATTTGGGGCCAGTTTTTTAAGAGGTAGTGTTTGAACTGGGCCTTGAAAGACTTGTTGAACTGTGATCACTGGAGGTAGAGGATGGAGGATGGTATTCCCAGGAAAAAGCAGGCCAGAGTTCACTGTGGGTGAAAGGGGATAGTATGGGGCACATTCAGGAACTGGTGAGTAGGATGATGGTAAAGGAAAGATTGTGTTGGGTCAAATTATGAAGGAACATGATTTAGCTGAGTTTCAACTCTGTTTTGAATGAAGTAGGAATTTACAGTCTTTGGAGCAGAAAATTAAACTCAAAACAAATATTTATCAAGTGCCTGCTATGTACCTGTCAGTGTGCTAAGTTCCAGGAATACAAAAAATGAGCAAACATATTCCCTTTGATTCAGGAATGTAATTGGTGTCTATATATATGATGAATTGGATGAGGAAAGAATAGAAATAGGAAATTTAGTTAGGAAGCAACTTCAGAAATTCAAGTGAGAGATGATAAAGGCCTGAACTTTTCAGAAGACTCTGCAGAGTTCAAATGAGTATTTAGCCTCTGATTACTTTTTCTCAACCTCAAAGACTGGGTTAAGAGTGAGGCCATAAACTACCTTGGAAGAGGATGAGAAGTTGTGTTTGAGACACGTATATTTGAAGTCCCTGTGGGATTTTCATGTTGCTGCTTCTAGTAGACTGTGAGATTATAGGTACAAACCTTAAGAAAAGTCAGGAAATGTTTAAGAATATACTAAAAAGGAAAAGAATTATACTAAAAATTATACTAAAAAGCTAACTCAGACTAGAAATGTCTGAGTTCATTAAGGAAAAAATGTAAAGTGAGAACAGAAGAGTGCTGAGCCCTGAACTTTGGAGGAACATCTAAATTTTAGAGCAGGTCATATACTCATAAGTCATAAGATTTCCATTTCAGAGAAGATGAGGACATAGTTTATCTTTCATAAGTGAACATTTTTTCAAGTGGTATTTATTTTTATTCATAATCTTCCATGTTCCAAAAAACCTCCAAGTAGTAATCAAGAGATGAAACCTGATTTTAAATTCATTAAAAGCTTTTAGAAAATTTGAAGTGGTAAGGACATTTAACAATTATTTAACAATTTTCAAATTGTTCTTTATTTGACATTTAAGCAGTTTGTAGTTTTACTCATTTACCATTTCTTCTCAGTGGACACTTGAGTATAAATTTGGTTTATGAAAAATACTTATGAAAAACATACTGCAAAAATACCTTTACATCCAGTTCTTCAGATTTTAGCCAAATGAAACCAAAGCTGCATAAATCAGTGCAAGGTGATGAAGTGTCTTTTCTGTGAGATGGTACCTGAAAAGAATGATGTTTCTATAATTCTACTTGTTTGACATCGGATTATAGTTATTAAAAATTCATTTTGTTTTCACACTTCATAATTTTATTTAAATAATTTGGCTAAGACAGTGCTTATTAGTGGCAGATTAATTTCTTTCATTCACTCAGCACACTTTTGAAAACTGTTTCCACCTCCATTTTTTAACAACACTGTTAAATCTATAGGATGCTTGGAGTGGATAGGAGGGGGGCTGCAATTTAACCATTCCCTTCCTGGCCCCAGGGATGGCTATATAATTGAAGCCTAGACAAGTACAGTGTTCCGTCTCTTTGACCAAAGTAACAAGTTCAGATATGCACATATGATGAGAGCCAAGCTTATCGAAATCATCCCTGGGTCTTTTTCATTAACTGTTAAAGAAAAATGCTCTCTTTTTTTGGCCACTGTATGGTTTATTAAGCAGGTAGGATTTGAGTTTGCAGATGTAGATGGCTATTTTTACTACTTTATGGAAAGAGTTTACCTGCAAAAAAATCTAACACAGGAAAGAAGAGTCAAGAAATAGTGCCATTATCTCAATGACAGTTTGTAGTCCATTGATCAAAACATGTCTTCCCTTGGAGTTCTTAGTAATAAAAGCCAGCAAATTCTCTTAATCTTACTTAAGCAAGTTAAAGTGGGTTTCTATCAATTCCAACCAAAAGAGTTTTATATACAACTAGTTTCTAAAATCAATGCAATATTATACAAAATTTACTGTTATGAGAACAATCTAACAGATATCCCAGTATCTCTGTATAGTGGAAAATATGAAAGGAACCTAGAAATTGTTCATTCAGCAGATAGTTGCAATTTTATCCCTTGAATCTAACTGTACTTTATATAATACATACTCAGTTAAGGATAATTGTAAATGACATTCATAAACATAGCTTGTATCCTTTTTGTTTGTTTTTTTTTTACATACTGGACTATGAAACATCAATATTGTTTTACATCCTAGACCTATATATTCTCCCTGGGCAGAAAACAGTTAACATAGCAAGCATGAGACTGCTATACTTGGACTTGGGGAGGGTGGCCACCATTCCCTGACAAGCATGGCTCACTGCACTTAAAGTATTTGTGCAAACAATGTAGTTTCTGCTGGGAGTCTGGAATTTTTGAATGTGCTAGGGAGAGGTGCCTACATGATCAGCTCTTAATATGAACTTTGGGTATTGATTCTCTAATGAGTTTCCTTGGTAGACAGCATTTTGCATTGATGTCACAACTTTATATTGGCACATCCTTTGTAAATCTACTGGGAGAGGACTCCTGGAAGCTTATGTCTGGTTTCCTCTGGATTTCACCCAATACTCCCTTTTCTTTGCATTTTTTCATTGTTATAAATCATGGCCATGAAGGTGATTATATGCATAGTCCTTTGAGTCCTCTTAACGAACCATAAAACCTGGAAGGGGCAGCTGTTGGTGACTCCTGATATCCTTAGAGATAATGGCATGAACTACTGAGATAATTCAAACAATTTCTTTTATATTTTCAATTTCCCTCCTTTGGTCAGTTAAGATTCTTTTTAAATGTTCCATCAACCAAAAATACAGATCTGAGATACCTAAAAATATGAAAATATTATAATTTATAATATTATTGTGAATAAATGATAAATAACTCTTTGTATCCTGAACATGACTATGTAAGAATATATCATAACTTATTTTATCATAATAAACTTTATAAATAAGTTTGAATCACCTCTTATTCTCTCCTGTACTTCAATTATATCACCAGTAATCAAAAAACAGCTTTAATTTTTTTCTAAATCTAGTTATTTCTACAAACACTTCCGAGGAGTTTAAATGCTTTACTATCTTCAGTGATCATCAAAATGGAGGTTTTAAACCTGAATTATTATTTTTATTCTTCCTTTCTTATTGAAAACTAGGTTAATGACTTGCTAGAGGTTATTTGTTAATAGAAGAAGGAATAAGAATCAAGGTGTTTAGACTGTTACATTCTCACTTGAGATGATAATATGACGATAATAGTATACAAAGTCCTTAACCCAAAGGTAAAAATGGAGCCAGACAAGAAATTCAATGAGGTAAAATTTCCCTAGGTAATACCAAAGCAGATAAGTTGTGTATGCCTTCTCTGTAATTAAAATAATGTTTTTAAAAAACTACCATGAGTAACATATGTATGTGTTATATGGTACTGTGGAGACAGAAGAAGAAAGATGTGTAGGAGTAGTTTGTAACATGGTAGGAAAGATTCATTCATTTAATCAAGAAATATTTATCAAGCACCTATCATATGAAAGCAATATGCTTGAGATTGTAGGACAATATCCCAAAAAGCAGATACAAAATAAAATGTGATAAATACCAAATATAAGGGAAAAAATAGAACTAAACATTTTAAAGGATGGAGAGGCCATCTGAATAGTATTTGTGTGAATAAGTGTGCTGTGGAGGAGAACTTGAATAGAAAAATGATATTTGGGAATAGGTCATGAAAAATAGTACATTTTACCAGAGGAAATATTTGAAGGGAGTAGAAAATAATGCAGAAAAAGGGACATGAATAAGTAAAAGAAGAAGTGGGAAAGCAAGGAGCTTGTTTGCAAGCCACTGAGCTGTCCCATTGTTTGAAAGAGATAGCAGTGAAAATTAAGTTTGAAACTATAGGTTGGGGTAATATTCTGAAGGCTTTGAATATATGAATGTATTCAGTAAATAATGGGGAGATCAGTGAAGATATTTTAATCAGACTGAAATAATCAGAACCTGGTTTTAGGAACATTAATTGAGTGCATGATGGATTATAGAAAAAAGAATTGAGAGGCATCTGGAGGTGGGAAAACAGTTAGTGGTCTCTTATAATTGTCCATGTAAAATAATGAGATCTGAACTAAAATGTTGGTTATATCAATGCAAGGAAGGGGATAGATGAAAGAAATGTCTAGTGATAGAATCTGTAAGATTTGTTTTCCAGTTTTGTTAATTAAAAGAAAGGCAATGCTATAAATAGCTAAAAGAAAGGTAGTGCCAAAAGGAGATACAGAGTTGGAAAGGACTGAGAATATGATGAACTAATATTTGAACATGTTAAGTGTGAGACTCTGTGGAATACCAGAGTGGAAATACTTAACAAGGAATTAGAGATGCATGTTAAGAATTCCAAAGAAATACTGCAGCTGCAGAAATAAATGTAAAAAAATATATATGCATAGAGATAATTGAACCTATGGAACTGGATAAGATTCCCAGTGCATAGAATAGGAGAAAGAAGAGAACTCATAATAGATATGCTTGGAAACTGGGACAAGAAATAATAAGGATGGAAAAGGAGTAGAGTAGTAGAAACATTAAACTGATATGGAACTAAAGACTGTCAAGAAAGAGCACTGTCAACAGCATTAAGCACTTCAGAACAGTGAAAGACAAAAATATTTTTGGAGATGATTATAAGAAAGTTCTGAGTTAAATGTGAGAGACAGAGATCAGTATAGAAGTAGAAAAGTGGATTTCAAAGATTGGAAGGAAAAAGTGAAGCAGTGGGCTCAAAAAGTTTAGAGGTGAGGAAAAGGAGATACATATAATGATAATGTAAGCCAGTGTCTTGGCATGGACTCTTATGAAAAGTTTTCAGTTAGCCACTTGATTAAAAGAAAGTATAGCAAGATGCTATTTAGTTGGCATATGTGCTAATATTTTTACATGGAAATGATTGAGGAATGACCTCTCCTTTAAAAGACAATTCCAGAATTACAAAGTAACAACAAGAGACACAAAACAGCAATTCTTAATGAGGTGGGCATAGGGGAAGATGATTTCCTTGCATGGAATGTCCATGGGAACATGTATTCATCACCAGATTCTGGGTGGCTTTCCTAAGTAATTTGCTTCCCTATGAGTATGTCTCCTCCTTCAGAATCCTTGACTTAAAGCAAAGTAGTTGAGCAAGCAGAAAATTTGCATAGCTGTTTCTCTTCAAAGAATGGGACTGAATTACTGAATAAATATGAACATGACTTTGGATGAAGGAGTGTTTACCTACTATGAATTCAGTGTTTTTATGGCATATAAAATTATGCAACAATAGCTGTACTGGAATAATAATGTCATCAGTCTCATAATGATGCTGTTGGGTGCCTTCTCATAATTCAATTCCTCTAGGTCCTACCAGAAAATGAAACAAAAAGAGCCATTAATTTGAACAATTGTTATGAAATTACTGTTACCATGTTCCAAAGATCCATAATATGTCATTGATAACTTGAGAAGAGGTCTGGGTATGGGCTTCCCTTTCATGGAAAAACTAAAGGTATACTGCAATAGTGGGGGAAAACCCCTACAGTAGACATAAAGCAGTGAATGATAGCTTTAGTAAGGAAGGCTCAAGGATCTGCTAAGGTCCTAGATATGGAGAAAGCAGCCCACAGGGTGTCCTTATTTGGGCAGTTTCCTCTGTGGACAGGGATCTAGCTAGTCCTGTAAAATATGTTTCAAAACATATGGGATAACCTGTACTGCATTCCTATTTAATGGAGATAAAGAAAGGGGCAGTTATTGGGACTTTGCAGGAATCTCTGCCTGTTTGTTTGGAATCTATTTTGCACTTTAATACAGTAAGTTTTAAAAAAAATTTTCTTAAATTTATTTTTTATTAGAAAGTTTTTAGCTTTACAGAAAAATCATGTGGGAAGTACAAAGTTTCCATATATGCTCCCAACACACATATAGAGTTTTCCCTATTTTAACAGTTTGCTTTAGTGTGGTACCATTGTCATAATTGATGAAACAATAATTATAACTGTGGTCCACAGTCTGCATCAGGATTCATTATTTGCATTGTATAGTTCTATGGTTTTAAAAAAACATCTTTATTTTGTTAACATATAAACAACATAAAGTATCCCATTATGACCACATTTGAATATATAATTCAGTGATGTTACTTTTATAATGCTGTGTTACTATCACCACCATTCATTACCAAAATTTTCTTTCATCCCAAACTGAAATTCTGTACCAATTAAGCATTAACTTCCCATTCTCTATCCTTACTTACCTCAACCCCTGGTAACATGTATTCTAATTTCTGACTCTATGAATTTGCTTCTTCTAATCATTTCATATCAATAACACAAGTAATTTTGTATAGAGTGAATAATTCAGGAAGTATCCTTCCTAAAATAATAAATTAAAATGGTGGGTTAAAATACTTTTGACAAATAGAAAAACAAATTTTTAAGAATTCTATGCAAGTCAGAATATCTTCTAAGAACCCTCTAAGAGAAATGTGTGATTTCTTGGCATATTATTCCTATTTTATAACATCTGTTCATCAAAGAAGACTTGCACCTTAGCATCATATTTGCCATTAATTTATGCACCACACCATCACAGCTCCTATTTCTAACCCATCAAATTAATTCATTTGCAATTGGTACTCCAATCATACAAACTTATCAGAGAGCTTCAGTCAAGAATTTATCATTTTAAATGCCAAACTATGTGAACTTTTTTTGAGGGGGGATGCATGAGTTGGGAATCAAAGCCAGCTCTTCCTCATGGCAGGTGAGAATTCTACCATGGAACTACATACACCCTTATATGGATTTATTTTTTGTATCATCACATAGTTGTGTGTTCATCACCATGATCATTTTTAGGACATTTGCATCACTCCAGGAAAAAGAAATAAAAAGAAAAAGAAAAAAAAACACATCCATTCTATACACCTTAACCCTCTCTTTCATTGACCACTAGTGTTTCAGTTTACCCATTATTTTTTTACCTCTTATCCCCACCCCAATTATTTATTTACTTATTTGTCTTTATTTTTTTTCTACCTATCTGTCCATACCCTGGATAAAGGGTGCATCAGCACAAGGTTTTCACAGTCATGCAGTCACACTGTAAAAGCTACATAGTTATACAATCATCTTCAATAATCAAGGCTACTGTAATACAGTTCAACATTCAGGTACTTCCCTCTAGCCATTCCAATACACCATAAACTGAAAAGGGATATCTATATGATGTATAAGAATAACATCCAGGGTATCCTCTCAACTGTTTGAAATATCTCAGCCACTGAAACTTTATTTTCTCTCATTCTCTCTTCCTCTTTTTGATCAAGGAAGATTTCTCAATCCCATGATGCTGGGTGCCAGCTCATCCCAGGAGTCCTGACCCACATTACCATGGAGATTTACACCCTTGGGAGTCATGTCCCATGAAGGCGGGAGGGCAGTGAGTTCACTTGCTGATTTGGCTTAAAGAGAGAGGCCACATCTGACCTACAAAACAGGTACTCTGGGAGAAACTCTTTGGCATAATTATAAGTAGGCTTAGCTTCTCCTTTGCAAGAATAAATTTCATAGGGGCAAATCCCAAGATCCAAAAACATTGAAAGTCCTCTAAACAAGAATATCAAGGCTTAACATTACCAGGGTTCAAAAGATGTGAGTATATAATTTGCAGTAAAAGTACAAATATTCATATTTTCTAGTAATAAAAGAAATGCAGATAAAATATTAATTTAAACAACAGGGCGGGTGAGGGGGTTCAGTGGCAGAGTTCTCATCTGCCATGCTGGAGACCCAGGTTTGATTCTTAGTGCCTGTCCATGTAAAAAAAACATTAAACATCAAAATATCTTTGTCCATAAATTACCAAATATTACCAGAAATAAGTTTCAATAACTATGAGGTTGTACTATAAAGAAAGCATAAACTGGCAAATTATTTTTACGTGATATAATCTTAGGCTTGAAGAGAGTCAAACATTGCTAGGGATGTAACATAATAATTAACCTATCATGATGTATATATATTACAAATTATAAAATCAGTAACTCACTTGGATTCTAGTAGCTGAGGTATTTCTGGAGTTTTGAGAAGTCCTTCAGATGAAGCCACCAAATCTATCTGACAAGGTTTTTCCTAAAATAAGAGAAAATTTACATTTCCCTTTTTTTCTAATTCCCCAGCTCTATCTCTTTTTAGGTGTATGTTCAAAAATACAGTATTAAAAAATAATACATGCTAATTATAAAAAATCAGAATCCAGAATAAAGATTTGAAGAAGAAAGTAAGAATCATATGTTATACAACTACATAGAAATAAGACTTAGCAGTTTAGTGTAGCCTTTCAGACTTTTTTCTATATCCTGCTTGCCAATGCTCATGCATATATATTCATTTAGAAAGAAAAAAAATAGGATCATATTCTAATTGAAATGTTAAAGTATGCTTGATTTGCATAAATATATTGGATATTTTCTGTGTAAATTTATACTGATTTTTTTCAAAATTAAAAATTATGCACAATAATCCATAGGGAGAGCATTTCATAGCTCTATAGGAAAAGAACTATAAAATAGAAAAATGGGCAAAGGACATAATGGCTATTATGGCTAAAAAAGAATGGCACACAGGATCAATTCACATATGAAAAGATATAGATAATTAAAGATATGCAAATTAATACAACCACAAAATGTATCCTGCATATAATTCCTTCAAAGATTTGAAAGATTAATAACACCTATTTATAATAAGATATGAGGAAAAGGATTCTCATAATTTTTTTCATAAATATAAATTGGGGTAGCATTTCTAAAAGGCTATTTGGTGCTTTTAATCTTTTTTCCTAAGTATTTATGAATAATTTTTTGTTGCAAATTAAAATTTTTTCTGGATCTGTTAACATACTATTACATACTTTTTCTGAAAATCAATAAAAAATATTGCATAAAAATGACAATTAAGATAGAATATAATTCTAATAAAATTGTGCTTGTAGATCTAGGGATGTAGACAATGTTAATTAGCAAAGCTCATTTTCCAGATGATGAATGCAAAGTAAGAGACAGTGTAAAGACTTGCTCAAGATCACACAATTAGTAGTGGAGTCAGAGCTTAAACTCAAGCCTTCTAATGCCATAGCTTATTTTCTTTGCATAAATCATAAACAGAAAACAGAAAATGTTTTATTCAAATGGGGCAAAAAAAAGGGGGATTTGGTTTATATCCTTACCCTTTAAAGGTGTGTCTGGAAGAACTGTCTAAAGGCCATGTATGGAATATTCAAATCTTCACAGATTCCAACAGGAATTTTCTATACAATTGTATTTCACCACAAATGGGAAACTACTCCAGGGAAAATCTGCCTCAATATATTGATTATGTACAATTATGCAGGATAATGTACTAAAAAGGAAGCCAAGGAAGGAAATGGAATACCTGGGTCATTATTTACTTAGGATGCTGAAAGATGTTTTCTGGCTATTCTACTATTCTCTCATCCACGTCCATTGATCTTGGAAAGATGATGCATTTTCTGGTGATTTGCTCCTAATACTGTCATTCTCTTTTAATTTATCTTTTTGATATTATACATTAAAGAAACAAGATAAAAAAAATCTGTGGAATGTTTCACACTCCCAAAAGTAAGGGACTCTAATTTTATTACCTGAGTACTATCAATAATAGACAAATCGCCACATGAAATCACTCTCATTTTCTTAGAAATGTAATCTTTGAGAGTCTATATAATAAAGCAATATCTGACAACTTTGAAGTGTTTCTTTTCCCTCAATGTGCTTCATCAGTGATTTCATAACAAAAAAAGATGGACACAAATATCATACCTTATCTTTTCCATCTTCAAATTTCATATATCATAGCACCTACTGTATTTAAAATTACTTAATACTGCTTTCTATCTAGGGCAATCTAGAAGTTAAAAATACTTATGACCAACTTTTATAGACTTCTATTTGTATTACATCTTCCATTTTTATTATTTGGATCCTAATATTAGAAAAAACATTTCTGCTTACCAGGTAAAGTAAAAACATTCTCATACAGGTCAAAACTGAGTTTATAATTTGCAGGTCCTCACTGGTAGAATTTTGAAAGGCTATAACTCAGGAAGAAAGGAAGGAGATTTAAGAAATAATCAGAACAAAAAATGCACAAAAAACAAAAACCACCACAAAAACCCTAAAGTTGCCAATTCTATTACCACCAAAGGATGTTGAAGAAAATGAAGTAAGAATCCCTTGCCCCAATAAACTGAATTAAGCAAATCCTCTATCAAAAGAAGAAAATCCACCTCCAACAGATGGAAATCCACAGATGGCAGAGGAAAAAAAATCCCTGTTTCTGATTCCACAGAGACCTCCATGATTTCCAAAATATTTCTCAAATGGGTTTTCAAATAAGTCAGATGAAAATGGGTCCCCTCCATCAAAAAAGTCCTCTAAGGCATCATCTGGATTATGGAATATAAAGCCAAATTCAAATGAACTATCAAAATGACTTCCACCTCCACCACTGCCATTAAATCCTTCATGCTGTATTTGTTATAGATGTCCTGTTTTTTTAGTATCTCATATGCCTCAGCTACATGTTTGAATTTTTTCTCTTCTTGTTTATTCTCAGTATTTTTATCAGGGTGTCATTTCAGTGCCAATTTACAATATGCCTTTTTAATATCCCTGGGTGAGGCATGTCTCTGTACCCCTAGAACTTCATAGTAATCTACGAAGTTTTAACAGATTTATGGAACAAGTCCTGAGGAGGTTGGCAGCCAGCAACAGGAAGGAGGAGAGGCTGGGTGGTCAAGCCTGTGGTCTCTTTTCAATTCCATTGAGGGTTGTGATTCCTTGAGCTTTCCTTTCTCTCCCTTTCTCCAAACCCATTATCTTTCAAAGAGATTTAAATGTTAAGAAAAATATCTTAGCTATTTACCTGTGTAGTTACCATTTCTGGTGTCTTATTTTTTGGGTAGATCCATATTTCCATTTGGCATCATTTTTCTTCTGCCTGAAGAGTCTACTTAGTACAGATCAGCTGCTGCTTAATTCTTTTAGCTTTTGAATGTGTGAAAATGTCTTTATTTCACCTTTGTTTTTGAAAAATAGTTTTCAACTTCATTGAGGTTTTTCTCTTTCATTATTTTAAAGATGCTACCACAATGTTTTTCCAATTGCATTATTCTGACAAGAAATCTGATGCCATCCTTATCTTTGTCCCTGAATGTAACAGATCTTGTTTTTTCTGGGTGCTTCTAAGATTTTCCTTTTATCACTAGTTTTGAGCAATTTGTTATGATGTGTTTTAGTATTACTTTCTTCAAATATTTTTTTCTGTCTCTCCCTTTTCTCTCTTCTCTGGGAATGCCAATAACCAGATGTTAAGCTATTTGAAGTTGTCTCACAGCCTACTAATGCCCTTCTTTTCACTTGGATTATTTCATTTACCTGTTTTTTTTATTGTGGATAATTTTTATTGCTATGCTTTCAAGGTCATTTATTTTTTTTCTACAATATGCAATCTGCCACTAATACCATCCAGTGTATTTTTTATTTATTTCAAATACTGTAGTTTAGTCTCTAAAAGTTTGATTTGGGTCTTTTCCACATCTCTAACTTTTTGAACATATGAAACACAGTTAAAATACAGATATTATGTTCTTCTTTGAAAGAAATTGAAGGAAGAAGCTTTGTCTTCTTGAGTAGTTGAGCTACTTGGAAACAGTTCACTCATTTGGGTCTTACTTTTGTGATTTTTCTAGATAGGTATAAAGCAGTGCTAAGTTTAGGGCTCATTATTCCCCACAATTGAGGCAAGACTTTCCTTGAATTCCCATGAATGACAAGTTTTCCCAATGTAGTTGGTGGGAACAGGCATTATTCCATGCACTGTGTGAATGCAGAGTACTATTTCCTCTAATTCTTTCAGATGGTTTGTTTCATTGACCTTGGATATTCTCCTCACATATATGATCTGATCAGAATTCTGCTGAATACTTGGGGGAGAACCTCTGTAGATCTCCAGGATTCTCTCTGTGAAGATCTTGTCTTTTGTCTAATATTCTATCCTTTGAACCCTAGCTGTCCTGATCTCCCCAGACTCTCAGCTCCATTTGCTCAGCTCAGAGAGTTCACTGGTCTTTGCCTCATGCCCTCCCTGTGACATGATTTGGTAACTCTCAAGGTAATAAGATAGGGCAATGGTAGGGCCTGCCTCATTTATTTCCCATCTTTCAGGAATCACTGTCCTTCATTGCCTGATGTCTAGTCTTATAAACTGGTTTAGTGTATTTTGTCTGTGGTTTTCTGTTCAGTTTTTGGTATTGAAAGAAGAATCGTTTGCTACTGAATCTTTACCTAGCCATATAGGTTACTGTAGAGTCAAAATACAAATATCATATTTTATTAATGTAAGAGAGCATAAATCTAGTCTCTATATTCCTTCTTGACCAAAAACAAAAGTCCAGGACTAAACTTTAATGTATTGTTTTACTCTCCCATCCCCTTTTCTTGGAAGGGGATGGGTGAATAAGATGTTAATAATAGGATTAATTGGTTTTGCTAATAGCAATCTGTTAGGGATTATATGTCAGTTAGAAGCCTCTCTCAGAAGCAATGCCAGATGATATTTTTTTACCTTTTTTTCCTTACTTAACTGATCCTCCAGTATTGGTTGGGCAGATGCCATATGTTGAATTACAATTATGCCTTCATCCATACAGTACTGTCTAATTTCTACACCTTCCATACTCAAGTTTTGTTAATTCAATATAATAATCCAAAAATGTATAGCCTTTTAAATCAACTGACTTTTATTTTCACTCACCTTGGTGAATAATGTCACTTATTACTTTTACTTCTTCCTTTAAGATGAACTTTTCTTGGTCAAAGATAACCATGGCAAATCTCCAATTAGCAGCAGGGACAGTACAGAAGCATACAGCTTCTGTAGATTAGGAGTAGCTGCTGCTTCTAGGAGACAATATGCATTAAAAGCATTAAAGGCAGTGTTATTATAGTAAGTATGATATTCTCTTTTTCATAAACCTATTAAACACATTACTACATGGAAATATGAATGTCTATCTGAATTCTTTTTTGAGTTAAAAATCATGAGGTTGTTTTGAGGCCTATTTTAGGATATATATTCTAAGTAGACTTGTAAAAACAAAAAAAGCTATAGCTAGTATAATTTTATGACTATCTTGTTTATAAGAAAGGATTTATTCAGTAACTAATTTGAAGAGCCATATAAAGAGGATCACATAATTTTTCCCCTCAACAACTTCAATTCAAACAAATTTATAATGACAGAGTGCTTCTAGCTTTCACTAGAACACCATTATCACAAGATTTGCATGACTATTTAGAAATCATAAATAATACTGAATCAAAACAATGGAAAGATATTTAAAAACTAGTGTCATATTTCCTTATTGATTTTAATAATTAGCCAGATGTTGTTAAGCAAGCTGTATTTGTGGAGTTCAAGAATATCTTTCTTTATGAAAGAATAAAGATGTTTAACCAATATTGGAATCAATAGTAATGAATTTTCATCACCTTGATTGAGTGTAAAAGAATAGAAAGAGCAGTAATTAGCAGTTCACATTCCCAGAAGAGTCCAAGGAGTTGAATTTTGTTCTCCTCTGATCAATCTAGGGAAGCAGCAGCAGTTTTAAAGAAGTACACTTAGCAGACTGTGGTAAGGCAATGCGTAGGGCAGAGAGAGTGAATAAGACATTCCAGGTATGGAAATAACTTGAAAATAGGTATGGAAGGAAGAAGTGAAGGCAACTTTGAGCAGAAATAAAATTACATGAAAAATGAGATATGTCCTAGATACCCAGGAAAGGACTTTTGAATTAAGTAAATTTGAATGTATTTTAAAATGACATAACATACCTGATACTTGGATTTCAATAACATTATCTGTTCCCCTTTCCTGATTTGTTTCCTCTAGTGGTTTATTAGCACAAACAAGAGGCCATCTTTCTTGAAGAGTCAGAGAACATTCCTCAGTATCTGGAAATTCTAACAAGAATATTAATTCACATTGTTCAGGAGATTCTTAATGTTATTTTACTAAAATTGTTTTAATCAAAAATATAATTACAATTGCTAAAATTCTTCTTTGAAATACATCAGTAATAAATTGAACAAGTCTTTAGTGCTAATGGACCTGAGACTGTGCTAGGTAAGAATTTGAAAGGTATTATGGAAACAACTTTCAAATTTAGCATTAGACCAGTATTTCTATCTCACTTCTGACACTAGCCTCAGATTCCTCATAAGTAAAAATGCAAATAAATACACCTAATTTGAATTTTTTATATTTTATAATATAATAAAAATTATATTTTATAATATTTTGAATATGATAAGGATTAAATAAATACCAAGTATAGTTCTTGGCATAGAGAAGGCATATACCATTCTACTTTACTTCTCTGAGCCTTTCCATATATGCTTCCTTTTGCTAGGAACTATCTCCTCTGCCCCAAGCTCTGATTCCATCCTTTCTTAACTAGGCCATTACTTGTCACTCACTGCTCAGCCTTCAAGCATCTTCCAAAAGCAGTTACGTATCTGTCCACTCTACTTTCAGGCCAACAAAGTGCTTCTTCTTTTTGTTTCCTCAGTACTCTCTGCATACGTCTCTCCTGGCACTGACCACACTGAAGTGAAATAATCTGCCTGAATATCTAGTCTACTATACCATACTGTAAGTTTCTGATGGTCAGAGAGAATATCATATTTATCTCCAATAGGGAATTTAGTGTCTGGCACAAGAGTATTCAATGTAAGTTTTTCCCCCCTTATTCTGAGTTACTCTGGAGGATTAAAAATAGATATATAAATACATACAAATAAATATGTATCAGTCTAGACACACTAAGTAATGTTCTCCTTTAATGATGTGACTATAAGAAAATAATTTTAGAAACTCATTAGCAGCTTAAAAATTTTTAATCCATGAACTTTAAATACATAGTTAATTATATAAAAGTGGAGTAAGTATTCTAAACTAGGCTAGTGATGCTATTTTAAATAAAATTTGAATTAACCAAAAATAATTGGAATAGCATGATCAAGTAATATAAATTAATGGGAGGTTTTGAAGGAGCCAAACAAATTGAACATTCTTACCCCTGAACCAACTCTAAAACAGGATAAGAAGTAGAATGTGTACCAAATTTTAGTTTGATTACTTGATTACTTACTAATAAAGGCTAAAGTGGAGAATGGAGCTTAGTTTGAGGGTCAAATGATCTGCCAACTAAACACCAGAATTAGATAACTAGTCCAGGCTTTGCTGGACTGGGTCAGGATTCCCCACAGTGAGGGAGGAAGGCCTACCCAGGAAAGATATATGACAGAGAAGCAGAGGAGAGGCCTGTTCCTCATGGAAAATTCATTCCCACAAACTTATACCCAATTTAGTTTTTCCAAATTTATCATTCAGGTAATTCATTCCACTTCCCCTGGGTAGAATGCATAAAGGGGCAAAGAAGTCAGGGATGTAATACTAACTGAGGAAACCTAAGTATAGAAAAGCATTCCTCCTAACATTAAAATTCAGTTAACTGTCACTTGCATAACATTTATTAGCAATAACAATTGTTTTGTAAGTTACTAACATCTTGTTAGTAACAGGTGTTTTGTAAGTTAGTTTTTGACATAAATTATGTCAAGCTTATCCTAGAATGACTATTCTTTACCAGAAATGAAAGGTTATGACATATTATTCTATATCTAGTGGTTATAAGGAATAAAACAATTACATTCTCAAGCAGCAATTCTTTGATAAGAATTTAATTGCTTGTAAAATTCAATTAAATGGGCAAAGAAGCTCCTTAAGTACACATTAAAATTAAGTTAAAATACTGAGATACAACTGTCAGCTAAGAGGAAAAAAGAATGGTGGAATGGTTAACAAAAGTTAGTAATAGTATGAATCTGTGTTGCCAGTAAAATAATACTGTATATTATTCATGCTATCCAGGAAGGAAAGTTTAACAAATAGTGGTTTTTATTACAAATTCAAGCACAAATTTTAATTCTATGGAAAATACACACCTCTATCTATATATTTTTATCTATCTCTATATATATCAAGAATCATGAATCAATGTCATTTCCTTTCAATATGAAAAATAATTCTTTCCAGAAGAGTTTCATTTCTTTGCTTTCTATAATAAAGTATCCACTTAGTCCTTGAAGATATCATATCTATTCCCAAATACAGAGTTGAACTACTCACCATCTGTTTTATCACTGTTTGTGACTTCAATCTTTGAATAGCAAATTTTGTATTTATTTTGTAGCACAATGTTCTAGTTTGCTAGCTGCCAGAATGCAACACACCAGAGATGGATTGGTTTTTAATAAAAGGGGATTTATTTTGTTAGTTCTTCAGAGAAAAGGCAGCTAACTTTCATCTGAGGTTCTTTCTTATGTGGGAAGGCTCAGGGTAATCTCTGCTGGCCTCCTTTCCAGGCTTCTGGGTTCCAACAACTTTCCCCAGGGTGATTCCTTTCTGCATCTCCAAAGGCCTGGGCTGAACTGCCAGTGCTGAGATGAGGTATGCCAAGCTGCTTGGGCTGTGCTACATTGAGTCTCTCATTTAAGCACCAGCCAGTTAAGTCAAACATCATTCACTGCAGCAGGCATGCCTCCTAGCTGACTGCAGATGTCAACAGATGAGCAACAGATGGGCAACAGATGAGGTTCATGTTCCATTGGCTTATGTTGGCAGCAACAAAACTAGGTGTCTTCATCTGGTCAAGTTGACAACTGAATCTAACTACTACAAACAGTAAAGTCACTCAAAGGTCAAAATCATTCTCTACTTTTTTACTATGTTCAAAAGATGATTTTTCAATTCTTGAAGAATGTGATTCTACAGATGACTCTGTATAGTCAAGTTCAAAGTGATATTAATTTTCTTTTTCTTTTGGATTATTCCATGAATGAGTTTTGGGTCATTCTTTGTTATATTTTCTGATGCTGACCTTTTAATAGAAATACATTTATCAGGGAAACACAGATCTGGTACTTCTCTTGCCATATATGGATTTTTTTGTGGAAGTGATAAATTACCATTTGTAGATTTTCATTAATAAGTATAATAGGTGAAGAAAACTATTATGTTCAAGCCATCTGAAAATGGGAAATTAAAAAACACTCAAATAATTTCTATGCCAAAATGAATTTTAGGGGTAAAGATTCAATACCCCTTTTTCTTATTATAGGATATAGATTACCAAGCAAAGAAACAATTTCAGAGAAGCCCTATTTTCCATAGGCTTATGATGAATCTTGTTTTGGACATAACAGTTATTCCAAGAGTCAAAACTACATACCCAACATGCCACAGACTGGGAGAAAAATACTTGCAGTACACACAGCTGACAAAGAACTGCATCCAAAATATATAAGGAATATTTGCAGCTTAATATTAAAAGGGAAATCAAAAATTTCAAAACTGGTAAAAGACTTGAATAATAGTTTATATAAAAGGATATACACATAATACAAGATGAATGAAACTTTGAACATGCAAAGTAAAAGTCAGTCATGAAAGACAACATATTATATGATTTCTCTTATGGGAAATGTCCAGAATAGGCAAATCTATAGAGACAGAAAGAGATTAATGATTACCTTGGGCTGCAGGAGTGGGGAGGGACCACTAATGCATCAAGAGTTTCTTTTTGGGAAGATGAAACTATTCCAAAATTGATTGTGGTGATAGTTGCACAACTCCATCAATATGTCAAAAACTTAATCTCTTTTAAAAGTTCTTATTCTAGAACGGATAACCATCTCAGCCTTCGGATAGACAGTGGATGTGCATTTGCTTGCTAGAATCTGTTTGTCTATTCTCCTTCCTGTCACACTGAAAACCTCTATGCCTCTGCCTTTGCACCAACTCTTGCTAAGATGATGACTGTCATTTTATATATCATAGTACAAAGTAATCTACTTGATTACTTTTTACCCTGTGAAGGGAAAGATCTCAATTTAAGAGAAGTAGTACAACTACTTTATCTTATCTGTATTATCATTTTATTAGTACAACTTTTACAGTATCTCTTTCTGTCTTCCTCCCAACATATATAATAATTTCCATAATTCACTTTTAAATATATGTATTACTCTATAATAAAAACATTCCCAACTCCTTTAAAATCTAAGTTTCTTACTGCAAAAGCTAATTTAAAACTAAAACGATATAAGTCACGCTAAGTATATTCCATTCATTATAAGACACTTTTGCCTTCTTAAGTTGTATCTGAGTTAATGCTAAATTACTGAACTTTTTCATAACAAAGGCAGAGATTCTATTATTGAAGAAAAATTACCAGATATTTCAAACACTCAAATTTCAGCTGTCAGGTCAGAAAATAAGTTACTGCAAAATGCTGGTTTGTATCTAGGCTGATGTGAACAGAAACTCAGCTTGCAATCAATCATTCATAAATGGAAACAAAGTCACTTTAATTGAAAATGGCTAGATATTAATACTGAGACTCTAGAAGTTTAAGGCAGAAAATTATTTTAGAGATAAGGTAGTCAAACTTCTTTTTTTCAGCAAGTAAATGAGGTCTGGAAAGTTCCAAAGTCATCAATTCTGGCAGTGCCAAAATCAATTTTGAATATTGGAACTTAGTTAAGCTTTATTTTCCAAGTCACCTACTGGTAACCCAGTATCTAACATTTTCTCATTTGAAAAATGTTCACACAGGTGATAGTTACTATTATGTACTCACATTCAAACTGAAGCTATTTTGTAGGTGAAAATATTTCTATTTTAGTATCATTAGAAATTAGATCATCATGACACAAATCTCTACATAGATCTTCCAAAGTTTCTGTCATTATTAGATTTAGTCCAGCCCAGTTTGTTTCTACCACTCTGTCCTTAATGGATTAAATACAAGCTCTCTTCTTCAATAGAAAATGTCTTTTCCAAATCTGTAACTGAAAATTGACTGTGAGGCTCTTGAGTTCTTGGCACTTAAATAAAAAACAAAGAGCAAATCATCAGAAATAGTCCACAGGGCAAAAGAAACAAAAACATGATAAAAGAATTACACTGGAAATTCCTTAGCATGAAATACAGTTTTACACATTAGGAAAGAAAAAAGTTGCATCTGATATTTTATCTTTAAGGTGGTCATATCTGGAAAAATCTAAAATACTTAATCACACAAATGATATTTCCAATCTTTGGATATGTTGAGAAGTTAAAATAATTCAGTATTCAGTAGGAGAAGGAATCATTATTTTCTTTGACCATTTTAAATTGCTAAATCAATACATCTGATAATACTTTGGAGAATTAAGGAGAGATTTATTAAATCAGATATTCTAATTTATTTCATTATAATTATTATTTTGAGGGTGCATAGTCCTGGAATCAAACCCAGGTCTTCTGCATGGAGGTAAGCATTCTACCACTAAAACACCCATTCACCCCTATTATTATCATGAGCTCAAGTAAGATTTTTTTATCAAACTTTATGATGATTATCAATTTAGATGCTCATCCATGTTTACTTTTTACCTGAAGAAGAGACAAATCTAAATTGAAGGAACTGAAGTAGTCAACTACTTGATATTACTTGTATTATTAATTTTATGATTACTATTATTTGAATAAGCATCAATCCATATGTTTTGAAGTTAATGGTGCTTTTTATATTAATATAACAATAACAAGAAAGGTGTGATATTAATAATAGTTATATTTACTTAATGACACCTGGCACTGTGCTACATGCTTTATGAAATATTTTCAATTAATCCCTAAAATAAATCTATGAATTAGACATTTTAACAGCTTTATTAAGATATAATTGGCATGCAAGAAACTGAACATATTAAAGTGAACTACTTGATAAGTTTTGACATATGTGTAAATCATGAAACCATGACCACAATCAAGATAATGAACATATCTATCACCCTCCATGTTCCTTTATGCTTTTTCATAATAGCACTCTTCCACCTGTCCTCATTCTCCCAATACTGACTCACCATCCTATCAGACACTTGAGATTAGTTTGCATTTTCTAGAATTGTGTATAAATTGAAATTATATATGAACTAATTTGGGAGTTTTGGCTCCTTTGTTTAAGAGAAGAATTTTGAGAATAACCCATGTTATTTTGTGTACCAGTAGTACATTCCTTTTTATGGATATAATTGTTGATTCACATGTAGTTGTAAGTAATACCACAGAGCAACCCTTTGTAAACTTGACCAGTTTTGTCCAATGTTAACAGTTCAAAAAACTATAGCATATTATAATCACTAGGATATTCACATTGATACATTCCACAGATCTTGTTCCAATTTCTGAAGATTTATGTGTACTCATTTCTTTGTGTGTGTGTGTGTGTGTATTGAGTTTTATGCAGATGCTAGACCTGGTGTTCATGTATCCACCACCACAGTCAAGAAACTGAACAGTTCTAATACCACAAGGATCCCTCTTAGCACTGTTTTAACCACAACCAGCTCCCTCCTGCCTGATCCCTATGTCCCTCAACCCTGGCAGCCACTAATCTGTTCTCTATTTGTAAAATTTATCACTTCAAAAACAAATAATGGAAAAGGCCATTCCTTTTTCTTGGTATTATTCCATTATATAGAGTTTGTTTATCCATTTACATGTTACATTTATCAATATTGCACTCATTTTTTTATGGAGATAACTGTAGATAGATATTCCAGTTTTGGGCTCTTAACAAATAAACTGCAATGAAAATGCATGTATAAATCTTTGTATGGGCAAATCACATATTTATACCTTAATCCCTCATGTCTTTTATTCTCTCCTGTTTTTCATGTTTCCTTGACTTAGATTCTGAATAATTTCTTCAAATATGTCTTTACATTTACTAATTCTCTTTTCAACTGTGCCTATTGTGCTATTAAACCAAACCACTGCTTTTTAATTAGTTATTTTATTTTTTAATTGGTAAAGGATTTACAGAAAAGAGCTTTTGCAAATCTGTTTGCTCTCTTGTTCATTGTTCATATTCCTTCTTTTTCACTTAAAGTACATAGTATACTATGTACAATAATTCCAATATCTGGTCTTATTTTGATGTCTCTTATTTCTGCTGGCTGTCACTTGATGGTATATATTTTGTGATTTTTGTCTGTTAGTATATGTTTCTTTGAACTTTGTGAGAATTCTCTGAAGTTGAATAGGTTGAAGTTACATTCCTCTAGAATAATTTGCATTTGTTTTTTTACATGCTTGGCAGCACTGTCAATCTGGGGCCACTTTATATTAAATCACCACCTGATTTTCAAATCATGTAGGCAGTTTGAATTCAGATTATAATCTGGCATGATGGGGGGGGCTTCTGCTTAAATATTTAGGGGAGATTTTTTCTTTTCCTCTATTCAAGCCCCAAGTAAAAACAGGCAAATTTATTCATTACCCCTTATATGTGGCTTATTTTTTGTTTGTCTTGTTTTGGTAGTATAGTTTGTTGGACTCATAATTTTATATATGGGTTCTCCTATTGGGCTCTCCCACCAGTAATAGATTTTAGGTTTATTTCTTGATCCCACACCCATATGGATATCAAAAAGAAGCTCAAGGTCTCTGGAGTTTAGCAGAAACTTTTAGAGTGAAAACAAGTTTTAGTGTTCTCTTGCCTTCCAGAGTTCCCATTTTCACTTTGCTTTTGGCCTCCAAATACAACTCAGTGATTCATTTAAAAAAGTTTTCATTAAAAAAGTGTTAAGTGAATACTTTATCCAAAGTCCCATTCCTGTGATGAAATAGTTCAGATAACAGAAAAGAGTTTAACATACTCAATCACTGAATATATATGTGAAATTTATTTTTAACAAAATTTTGTTAAATCATAAAAATTAATTTTGTTCAAATAGTTCTAAATAGCCTCTCTGGAAAGCATAAGAAATGAAGACTCAAAGTTTTCTTTTTGGCATGGGCAGGCTCCAGAAATTGAACCTGGACCTCTGGCTTGGCAGGCAAGGAATCTGCCACTGAGCCACTGCTATGCTACCAAGACCCAATTTTAACATGGGCTATGGCGGATTTTTTTTTTCATAACTTACATACTTGGAAATTCAAACTAATTGCATGATATAGTTTTATATATTACTTATATTTTTCCCCATATATAAGAATTATCTCCCAAATTAGTAAGTCAAAATACTGTCATTACTGCATTTAGCAGAATAAACTTTCTGGCAGATATCTGGGCATCTTAGCTTAGCAACATTATATATTCTATATTAAATGGCCAAAGAAAAATAATATCCCATATTTCTACTGACTGTACCCTTTCACCTAAATTTTCTATTTAGCATTCAAAACCAATTAATATTTACCTGTAAGCAAAAATGGTTTCAAAGTGCTTCTGTAACTTTTTAATTGCCATACCACCCAATCTGTGTTAGCTGATTCTTCAGCTGTAAGCAAACTCCTGAAAAACAAGAGCTAAAAATGTAATATATGTATAGTATTAAATTTTATTAAATACAAATATAAATATGAATTTTTAAATTTATTTTAAAATTAAATATATAATATTTAATATAAGTTTATATTGAACATTAAGTACAGTTCAGGGCAGTAGAAATCTAAGTTATATGTCTGACCTTCCAATCTGCCTACATAATACAAAACTCTGAGCACATGCTGGCAAAACATGAGAACCTAAACAATTCCTGAATTTAAAAAGGTCCCTTTAAGAACCACACACCTCAGATTATAGGTAATTTTTTTGATGTGAGACAAAAGGGAATTATTTAGGTAAACTATGTCCAATAGGAGACCAGAATACAGGCAGATATTCTCACTTGTAATGGAGTTTTCTGAAGACATGGCTGAATTTGATATATTCCTTGGTATATGTAAAAGCATGCTCATAGTTCAATAATTAGTTGCTATGAAAATAAGATCTTATGCCATATAAACTTCCTTTTAGTCCTAAAATTTACCTTAGAGCCTTACATATGATAAATTTAACTGAGCTTGTTGGTTATGGCCAGCCAAAATGCTACTTTCTGAAATAAAATTATCAGGGCCATGTGCCAGTTTGAATTTGTTATGGACCCCAGAAAAGACATGTCCTTTAATCCTCATTGAATATTACTGGGTGGGAGCTTTTTCAGTTGTTCCCATGGAGATGTGAGCCACCACATGTAGGTGATAAGTTTTGATTGGATGGTTTGCATGTAGGTATGTTTCCACCTATATAAGGTGGGGTTGCTTACTGGAGCCCTTTAAGATGGAACCATTTTGGAAAAAGCTTTAGAGCCCATGCAGCCATAGAACTTTGGAGATGAAGAAGGAAAACAATCTTGGGGTAGCTTCATGAAATAAGAAGCCTGGAGAGAAAGCTAACAGATGTCACCATGTTTGCCATGTACATTGCTAGTTGAGAGAGAAACCCTGAACTTCATCAGCCTTTCTTGAGTGAAGTTAAACCTCTTGGTGCCTTAATTTGGACATTTTCATAGCCCTGACTTAATTTGGCATCTTCACAGCCTTAAAACAAACTTGCAACTTAAAAAAAGCCCTTTTTAAAAGCTGTTCTGTTTCTAGTATATCACATTCCTGGAGCTTGCAAACTAGAACAGACCATAAGAGTGAGTTAAATTTACAATAACATATATATTTTTTTCTTCCATTGTATTTTTTTTAAGTTAGCAGTTTTCTTCATTGTTTGTAGTTTCACACTTGAGATCAAAATCCATTTTTAAAATAAGGATTTTTAAGATTTTATATTCACAAACCAAATAGAAGTGACTTCTTTACTGGTGAATGTAGTAGAGATGAGACGACTTCCTTTCACATTGTCTCAAATGACTGTAGAACCATTAGCTAATTTAAAAGTTATTTTTTCCTAACTTTACCAAATAATAATGCATTAGATAGGATTTGTATTTTTGAGTTATAATAGTAAATATATATATAATTTCTGGAATTGAAAAACATGTTATAATTTAAATAAATACTTTAAAAGGTAGATTGAAAAGCAAGATTATTCTACTTTCAGTTTTTAATGGCCAATATGCTCTAACAGGTGGATTGGGGTATGTCCAGTAAATAAAAGTGTAAAAATAGCAGGAAAAGAAAGAGCACATATGTTGCAAATAAACATCTTGCACCTCAGCAAACATACTAAAAGTATAATTTTCTACACTTATCCCAAGTTATTCTTAGGGCTCAAATTTGATACAGGCACCCCTATATCATGGTGAAATTCTTTACAGCACAGATTTATATCCCAAATGCAAGTAATTATCAGCTCGAAGATGAAGATACATGGGGCCTTTGAGACCAGGCACTTCTGTTTTATGCTGTCACCTTCTAAAACTATCTATAGAAACCTGAGCAGCCAGTTATGTGGTCTGGAGTTTTTGGATAAGTTCCTCTCAGGGTTCCACCAGCACTGACCTCTGGCAAATCAGCCAATCATAACTAAAACCTCAAAAAACAATAGAAAGCAACCAGTTTCCATTCCTGGAATAATTCATTTTATAATTTCCTGTAACTTTTCCTGGTTATATTTCCTGTAACTTTTCCTGTACTGGTTATGTTCCTAGTTTTTCAACTTGTATAAGAAGCAGAGAATTTTTAGGGGGCAGGGCACCTTTCAGGATAGCAGATTAATCTAGCCTAGAAATGATTAAGTTACATTTATGCCACATGCTAAAAGTTATCAACCAAATCTAACCCAGGCTCTGTCAGAGGGCAAGGAGGGTAGTCTATTAACATGCATAATTATGTCTCCTTGTCTTCAAACTAAAACACAATGACCCAACCCTGCCAGACCAACTCTGAGAATATTATAGACCATTTTGTCCAATAACATCAAAGTATTGGACAGATTTGTGAATCAAGACTTGATTCAACATATCTGCTTCCCCATGACCAAGACCACATTGATAGAAGGAAACAAGGCCAGTGGATGTCCTCTGCTGAGGGTGGGATATGAATCCTGGTATTCACAGAGAAGCAAATTGTTTAAAATTTGAATATCAACCACTATCCATACTACTTTGTGATCTTTTACTGTTCCTGGCCAGACATCTATGATAAATCTTCTAGAAGACCTCACAACAAATATTTGAGATGATTACTATTATTATCCCAATATTATAAATAAGGAAACCAAGGCATGAGCAATTAACTTCACACAGCTTCTAGGTGATAGAGCCAAAAATCTTGCTCTAGTTCAGTGCTCTTAACCACTAAATTTCTTTTCATTGCAATGAGTGAGTGTCCAATACTCACAGTGCAATTGGTAAGTATCCAGTGGCATTGTTGAAAGCAGATTGTTCTTCTGTTAGGATCATTTAAAATCTCAAGTTATTAATTTTTTGTGGGGGGGGGGGATGGCTGGGAGTGATGGTCAATGAATGAAACCCGAGTCTCCTACAGGGAAGGTGAGCATTCTACCACTGATCCACCCATGGTATTATATGGTGTCTTTGCTGTGATAGTCATGATTTAAAAAAAAAATACATTGACAGCTAAAATTTATTGAGCCTACTCTATGTAAGCCAGTGTTCAAAGTGCTTTATGTGTAATAATGCATTTACTTCTGGCATCAACCTTATGAGAAAGCAGTATTTTTAATGTCATATTAAATATTGGTGATATTAAGCAAATGGTATTAATAGAAATAATTCTTCATTTTCATGAATCTATTGCAGAGTTATATGTTCATTTGAATTGGCTTGAAAAACTGATCCTCATTTATTCACATTGACTAGTGTGACTCTATCCTTTTCAGAAATAAAACAGTAAATTCCCTAAAAGATGATTCATCTGATCCAATTATACACATAACTAAGTAACAGTGCCATCCACATAGTTAGAAAGCAAGCACTGTCAATACATTGGAACAAAAGATGACTGAAATTCCAAATGTTGTTTGGAATTTGAAGCAGAGAGTAATAGGACAGCTTTGAAGGATTAAAAAGTTAAATTTTAAGCAAGTGTAAAAAAATCAGTGAGATAGCTAATAATCAGATAAATGCAACATTTATGTTTATTGAGCTATAAAATATTATGGGATTTCTACTTTTACTATTACTATTTCTACTAATACTATTTTCTTCATTCTTCTCCAATTTGCAACTTCCCTCTACATATTATTCAGTTTTAACACTGGGAGGATTCTGAATTAATGATAGTAAAAATATAAAGGAGCAGCTAAGAGAATAAGAAATGACATCTTAGACAGCAATAATCAGAGTTTAAACATGAACACTGCCTTACAATAGACTATATATATGAATGCAATGTACTTTTACATCATATATAGGTAACCCCAGGGAAACTCAATGATTTATTCAAAACCCCTACCTAGTTCCTTGCCCTATGCTTCACACTGGCTTTGAATGGTCACAGTCTCTGCTGATCTGCATTTTATATTCTCAATACCAATTCCATTTGGGTAGTAAGATCTGAAAGAAAAGGAAGAAACTCTATGATCAGCAAAAATACCAATAAATTAGTTGATTTAAAAACATATATTTTTATTGAAAAATCATCATACATATACATTTCATACATAATGTACAATCAATGGCTTATAATATGATCACATAGTTGTGTATTCATCACCATGATCACTTTTTAGAATATCTGCAACTCTCCAGAAAAAGAAATAAAAAGAAAAAAGAAAAACTCATACATACCATACTCCCAACACCTCCCTCTCATTGACCACTTTTTATGTTTTAGTTTGTCCAGCTACCCAATTTATTTTACCCCTTATCCCTCTATTATGTATTTATGTATTATCCATATTTTTTACTCATCTATATACCTTGGATAAAAGGAGCATCAGATGCAAGATTTTCACATTCACACAGTCACATTGTAAAAGTTATAACTTTATACAATCATCTTCAAGAATCAAGGCTACTGGAACATAGCTCAACAGTTTCAGATACTTCCCTCCAGCCACTTCAATACACCATAAACTAAAAATATATATATATATAATGCATAAGAATAACCTCCAGATACCATCTGTTTGACTCTGAAATCTCTCAACTACTGAAACTTTATTTGGTCTTATTTCACTCTTTCCTATTTTGATCAATAAGGTTTTCTCAATTCGTTAATGCTGGGTCCCAGCTTATCCTGGGATTTCAGTCCCACGTGGCTAGGGAGATTTACACCCCTGCAAGTCATGTCCCATGTCAGATGAAGGGCAGTGAGTTCACCTGCCGAGTTGGCTTAGAGAGAGAGACAGCATCTGAGCAACAATCTAGGGGTGACTCTTAGGCCAAATTTTAAGTAAGCTTAGCCTGTCCTTTGCAGGGATAAGTTTCGTAAGGATGAGTCCCAAGATTGAGGGTTTAGCCTATTGATTTGGATGTCCCTATGGCTTGCAAGAATATCCGAAATTCTCCAAATGTAAAGTTGGATTTTTCATCCTTTCTCCCCAGTCCCCCAAGGGGACTTTGCAAATACTTCTTTATTCCCTGCCCAAACTACTCTGGGATATATTGGGGCATCAACTAACTTAAATGAACCAACAAAGTCTCCACACCCTATTCAAGATTCCATGTATTCATCGTGTTCAACTAAACTGACCATGCAAGTTAAATAGGGAATGCACTAACCAAAATATAAATTTCTCACCCAATACACATCTCCCCTTCTAGCCTCACACAGAAGTTGAAGTTTTAAAATATGATATCATTCTTTACCCTGTATTCTGACATACCTTAGTCCTATTCAGACTAACTTCATTCATATCCCTCCTCAAAGCCTAATCACTTTTTCAAGTGTTTAAACAGATCTTGTACGGGGTACTGTTGATTTTCATAGCTTCTGAGGTCTAACTCTAAGTCTCAGGTGTCATATCAATAGCTGAAGTTTCTAGGAACAGGCAGGTTATATACAAACAGCTCAGGATCTCAGAATTTAGAATTAACAGTTACAACTTGTGAATATATATGACTGCTGTAAGAGCTTACAATCTAGGATCCTTTACAAATAGGCCCCGACCTGATAACCCATGTTCTTCACTTCAGGTAACAAAGTTTTTATATTATAGTCAGTCCATATGATTGAGGCATGATAACATTTGTGTTTTTGTTCCTGATATTTCATTCAATACAGTCCTTAAGGTTCATTCACCTAGTTGCATGCCTCAAAACTTCATTCCTTTTGTGGATGCTCAGTAGTCCACTGTATGTATACACTATATTTCCCCCTTCCATTCCTCAGTTGTTGTATCCTTAGCCACCTCCATCCACTGTGGATCCAGAAATCTGCAGCCATAGACACCAGTGTGCAAATGTCCACTCCTGTCCCCACACTCAGTTCCTCCAGGTATATACTGAGCCATAGGGTTTCAGGATCATATGGCAACCCCACCCCTAGCCTCCTGCGGAAACACCACACTGCTCTCCAAGGGGCTGAGCCTCTTGATTGCTCTACTGACAGTAAATGGGTACATCTCTTTCTCTGCATTTTCTCTAGCAGTTGTTTCTCTCTGTTCATTTTTAAACAGTTTTATTCACAGATCATACACTTGAACCTAAGTGCATAGACATGTCTTTGCCACCATAATCTTGCTGCAGATGTTTCCTTTTCTTCCACAAAGAATTCCTCCTCCATCCCCCATGCCTATTGACATTTAGTTTTGGCATAATGCCTTTGTTACATTCAGTGGAAGCATATTACAATGGTATCATTGACTATAGATACTAGCTTGTATTGATTGTACATTTTCCCATTTACCATCTACTTTCAACATCCTACAATATTGACATTCATTTATTCTACCTCATCCTTCACACAAAAATGTTTTCTATATTTGTTCATTTAATCACCATAATTGTTCATTCTAGGCATTCCTGAACTTTTCAGTCTCAGTCAATAAATTAGTTTTTGTAACCTTGCGTTTAGTGGTTTCTTTGTTCTAAAGTGTTTTCATTGTTTTATTGTAGATTAATTCCTTTTAGAAAGTAGTAGAGATTTAGACTTTTGAGAAAAATGTTGACTTAAGAAATAGGTGAATCAATTATGCTCAATGCACACTCTCTATACACTCCCAAAAGTCATTCAAAATAACCAAAGGCAAATATGAAAGGGAAAATCTGCATCATCACTAGAAGCTAACATAGGGTGGACAATTTATAAGCCATAAACTTCAAAGAATAGGACCACTTTGAAAGATTTACTCTTAATCAACTTAAGACTTTCTATGTTCCATTTAATGGTTTATGATGGAATTCTATTAGTATCTCTTTGCTTTCAGCTGCCTGACACAAATTGTCTATTTATTTTTTATGTTTTGGTTTCACTTTTTAAGGTATAACTCTTGTAAACAGCATATGTGGTAGTTCCTTGATCCTAAGTCATGGTTTTCATATCTTATTTCTGAAATTGTGATGCATCTTATAGTCAGACATTTGCATACAAATGTTCATAGTGGCATTATTCATAATTCCCATAAATTGGAAGCAACCCAAATGCCTATCAACAGATGAATGAATAAACACAATGTGCTGTGTACATGCAATGGAATATTACTCAGATATGAAGAAGAACCAAAGTTTGACAGCTACCACATGTATGAACCTTGAAGATGCAAGATTATATGAAATAGGCCAGACACAGAAGGACACTTGTTTTATAATCTCAATGATACAAAAATTAGAATAAGCAAATTCATAGAATCAGAAAGTAGAACACAAGTATCAGGGGCTAGGAGTGGGGTGGAGGTGGGAGTAGGAAAGACATTTAATTCTTACTTGGTACAGAGCCTCTGTTTCAGATAATGGGAATGTTTTGGTAATGATGGTAACACAACATTTTAAATGTAATTAACACCACTGAATTATATATCTGAAAGTGGGTTAAAGGGGAAATTTTAGCTGGCATATATGTTACTGGAACAAACATTTACAAACAAAGAAAAACAAGCATAGAACTGTACAATACAAAGAGTGAACCCAAATGTAAATTATAAACTACAGCTTGAACCCTAATGTAAACTATGGACTCTGGCTAGTAGTACATTAAAGTAATATTCTCTCCTCATTGTAACAAAGTTCTCATACTGCAAAGTGTTAAAGATAGGGGCAGATATATGGGAATTCTGTCTTTTGTGCAAAATCTTTCTGTAAATCTAGAATTTGACTTTTTTTAAAGGCAAATATTTTCAGAATGGATAAAAAGGCAAGACTCAAGAGATGCAATTTGAGTATAAATATATAGATAGCTTAATACAAAAATGATGGGGAAAAATACCATGCAAACAGTAAGCACAGGAAAGCTAGGGTGGCTATATTAATATCAGATAAAGTAGGCTTCAAGACAAAATAAATTATCAGATATAATTTAGGATGTTTCATAATTATTAAAGAACAACTTCCAAATATTGGTAAAGAGATGTATCTATCAGAATTATTATACATGTTTGGTGGGAGTGTAACATCTTTTAACCATTTTGTAAAAACTGGTATGTTTTCAAGCTAAATATCTATCTCTCACATGACCCTGCAATTCCACTCCTAGCTATTTAATTAAGAGAAAATGTCTACAAAAATATTTGGACAAAATGTTCAAAGCAGTTTTATCTACAGTAGCCAAATGCTGGGAAAAGTTCAGGTGTCCATGATCAAGAAAACAGACAATCAAATTGGGGTATAGCCATACAATGGAATAATATTCAGGAATAAAAATGAATGAACTACTGATTTGCTCAATAACATGGATGAATCTCGAAAACATTACACTGAACAAAATAATTCTTACAATATAGAGTACATAATGTATTATCTCATATGAAGTTCTAGAGTAAGCAAAATTAACCTTATTTATTATGGAAAAATCAGAACAATTGTTGCCTCTGACAGCTGAGTAGGCAAGGATGAACTGGGAAGGGGTATAAGGCAACTTTCTAGAGTGACATAATGTAGCTCATCTTAAAAGGAGTTTCAGTGACAAAGATTTTTTTCAAAACAAATCTAATGGCCTACACTAAGATTTTCCATTTCACTGTACTTAAACACAATTATTTCAGAAAAACAGAGACTATACTATACAGTGAACCTCACTGTAATTTTTCATAGTAAAATGTTGGGAAATGAAATGAAAGGAGCCACAGTTCAGAATCCTCCCAGGACCCACTGCAGCAGATGTGGAAATCAGTCTTCTCATAAAGACCTCCAGCAGGTGGGGAGAGATAATGTGGTTTGGGTGGCATAAAATAGAGTGATTATTTGAAGGTTTATCTATATAACAGCAGTTCGAAATAAGGAGTCCTTCTTACAAAACTCCTGTATGAAAAAAGAAGCTGGCAACTTGCCATTTTTAGGCCAAAAAAAGGATTAGTCATTAAACAAATGGCATAATCTCTCTGGAAAGAAGGAGGGCTTCAGGTGCATATATCAGTATCCAAAAGTATAGTCTTCTTCATACTGGAATTTGGAAGGACACCTGCCTGCTGGCTAGCTTGCCACCTTGCATCCCAAGGGAAATATTCTAGTAAATACACTCCAATAATATATACAAGGTTCTCAGTTAGCTTTCCTGTTCTAGGTAAGGTACCTGAATGATTCCAGGGATTTTTCCTTGTCTTTTGAATTCCAAATTTTCACCAAAGCTTATCTTGGGGTGTGTTTTAAAATTATTTTTCTCTATGTAAAGATTGATTCGATATTCTTTTACTTCAAGAAAATTGACTCCAATTATTTATTGGACTATTGCTTCTTCTCAAGTGACTCAACTTCACAAATGACTTCCTATTCTCGAGTTTCTGTTATATGTATATTGTATCTCCTAACCTCCCTGTCTCTTATAGAGTCATCAACTTTATCTATTTCTTGTCTGATTTTCAGGAGAATTTTATAAGAAATTTACTAAATCAGTTTTCTGTAACACTCAATTAACTGTCAGCTGACTCCCTTGTTTTCTTTACTTCTATGTTTTTCATCTGAAAGTAATCTTTTCTGATTTCATTTTTTCACTTCTCACACATGCAAGTTAAAGAAAAAATATATCAGAATTATTTAGATAAGATCATTTTGGTCCTACCCCTTGTAGCTTGTTTTACAGTATATTTGGTTCCTTTCTTTTGAGTGTTGCATTTGGTCTCTTTCTTTTGAACTTTTAATTATTTCTTCATATCTGGCTATTTTTCTTTTAGTTACTTTTATTTATTTATTGCTGTTGCTAGTCCTGGGGTGCTTTGACATATCTTATTGGTACCTTAACATTGCCCATACTTCTGTCTCCTGATTGATACAGGTATTTCTACCACTGTCTGTACCCTTGGTATACTTAATATTACATGAGTAATGAATTTTCCAAAAGACACAGAAGTTAGCATATTAAGGATAAATACATCATTGACCACTTTGCTAAACATCCTTACATGCTCCTTTTTCTGATACCCTAAAATATTTTAGCTTTAACAATTCTCTTGTACAGACCAAAAACAATATAATTCCACAGTGTCTTTGGAGGAAATAATGGATATATCATATCTTAAAATCTTAAGTAGAAAACCTTCTAAAGTTTTTCTTTTGCTCTTTAAGAAAATATAAAGTAAAAGATATTTCAATTTTGCCATGTCCTTATTACTCTATTAAGAGCACTGATTCCTATTTGAGTCTTTATAGACTCCTAAATTTAGTGTTTATATAGCTGCTGCTGCCTTATTTCATATCTAAAATAAGTATTGCTGACAGAATCAGCACTTTGTAATAATACATTGCACTAAAGTTTTATGAAAACGCAGTCAATTCTCCTTCCCTAGATATAAATGATCACTGAAGACCTGTGTTTCCTAGCTCTCCTTCTACCATTGTGACCAATATATTTTCACTGGTGCCTGTCCTTTCCAAACATGTAAATACTGGTGTTTCCCAGGTTTCTGATTTAGATCATCTTTGCTTTCTTTCCATAGCATGCTTTGTGGATAAGGTCATCCATTCACACTTTAATTCCTTCACTTTAAAAATATTTATTAACTGTCTACAATGTGCTCACAATGTTCTAGGCACTGAGGATGCAGTGGAAAACAAAGTCAAGTTCATGCCTCCATGGAGCTTTCCTGCTAAAGGAAAAATAGATAAATAAAAACACAACATAATATCAACATAAAATACAACCTAATATCAACTAGTGAATAACTGTTATGAATAAAATAAAATATGATATTAGGACATCAATTAAGAACCAGTGAGTGCTAAGAGTTATGCCTTAGTGAAGCAAATTACTGCGTGACTTTCTCTGATCTTTTTGCATTTTGCCCTTGTCTCCACAACTCAATACTTCAACTCCTCCTTGTAGTCTATCTATCATGCTATCTTCAGTTTTCTGTCTGAAGTCTTATATTTATTATAATATCTATTAGGCATATAAGATGTCTTTTTCACTGTGCTGGTTGGTTTTTTTTATTAGAAAAGTTATTAGTTATGCTAATGTTCTGTTGCAAAGTTGCATAACTTTGACCACAAAATTTCTTTCTTCTGCTTGCTTGCTATTTTCATTGTGCAATTTTGCAGAACATATGGTTTTTAAAGAACACATAGCAGAAAATACCTATGCATATTAAATCACAGTATATCAGCAACTTAGCAAAGGTAAGACTTGAATCCTTAAAATCAGTATTAAGAAGTAGCAAAAGGAAAAAGAAACAAAAAAAATGTGAGGAAGACCAGAAAAGCAAGATTTAGGAAATCTAGGTTGAAAAACGTTCAGAATACTTATTCTAAAGTTCCATTGGTTAACAAAATTGTATTGATGTCTGAATTAAAATTATATTCTACTGCATGAGAAGAAAACAAAATTAATCATGGCTTAAACATACACAAAATAACTACAAAACATGTGCAAGAAAATTGGAGGTTAGCTGTTCATGGCTGGTAAGGCAGTACTACAATTTGTCAGGGACTGAGGCTCCTTTGACATTATTTCTGCCATTCTTAGATTTAGTTCTTGCCAGTATAACCAAGAAGATTGTTGGAGCCAATCATTACATCAGTATTCCAGCAACAGGAAGGAGAAAAGTGAAGGCAAAGAGCGTACTTCTTCCCTTTAAGGACATTACCCAGAAATTACTTTCTGCTTATTGCCTATTGGGGAGAATTTAGTCACATGGCTATGTTGGGCTATAGAGGAAGCTGAAAAATGTAACTTTTCATATGGGTGGTGTCACAGCTTCCACCTTATTTTCCAAAGAATTTATCTTGGAACGGCAAAATGAATGGAAGATCAAATATGAGATGAGGTTCCATTCCATCAGGGCCTTCTATTACTCTCATAAGAATCTTTCATGTGAGGCAAACTAGCCTAATCATTGCTTTCATTGCTTTCTCATTGATTATTTCTGCTTCTGAGCCTTTAGATAAGCTGTTTCCTCAGCCTAAAGGGTTTTCTTCAAGTCAGTTTCTCCTTCAATGCTCAGCTCAAGTTCAATTATTACTTCCTTGTGACCCTGATCTCTTCTGCTTATGAATTCACAGTCCTACCTCTCTAACTCATAGGGCTAGAAGAAGTCTTAGTGATGATCTTGTACCTAGTTACTCAAAGGAGGTCCTTGGCCAGCAACAGCAGTGACATATAGGGGCATACTAGAAATGTAGAATCTCAGGAGCTACCACAGATCTACTGAATCAGAATCTGCATTTTTAACTAGGTCATCAGGGGATTTACATGTCCATTGACGTTTGATAAGCACTGATACATCACTCACTATACAGATGAAGAAAATGAGGAGAGAGATAAAATGGCCAGTTACATAGTTAGTAGCAGCATAAAGACTTGAAATCTGTATCTTTTAATTCATAGTTCAGGGCTCTTTTTACTATGCCATTCTGTTCCCTTACTCCATGGGAGTTTACTCATATGACAGATACTTTGTGCTGATCTTGTAGCTTGTGACAGACATTATGTTGGTCATCTTTTTATGCTGGAAGAGTATATATCCTTAAGATGTCAGCTTTACTCACATTGATTTATAAATTCATCATATTCTCTATCAAAAATCCAAAAGCTTACTTTGCAGAAATGGAAAAGCCAATTTGTCAAAATTATTTGAGAGTTTCAGGAGCACTGAATAATAACTTAAAAAAAAATCTTCAAAAAGAATACTCAAATTGGAGGACTCACATTTCCTTACTTTAAAACACATTATAAACCTGTAATGGCCAAAACAGAATGCTACTGGCATAATGATATATTATGTATATGTATTGATCAAAGAAACTGAATTGAGAGTTCAGAAACATACCTTCTATGGACAATTGTAATTTGAAAAGCCTGTCAATTCCATACATCTGAAACAGAATAGTCTCTTCTATTCTGTATTTTAACAAGATACCCATATGCAAAAGAATGAAAGAGGACCCCTGTCTCATACCTTTTACAAAAAATTAACTGAAAATGTATTAAAGAACTAAATATAAAATCCAGAATTATGAAACTCTAGAAAAAAATGTAGGAAAGTATTTTCAAGATCTTGTGATAGGCAATAGTTTCTTAGACTTTACACCCAAAGCACAAGCAATGAAAGAAAAAAATAGATAAGTGTGACTTCCTCAAATTGAAAACTAATTGTGCTGCAAATAACTTTGTCTAGAAAATGAAAAAGCAACCTACTCAATGGGCAAAAATATTTGGGGACCACATAGTTAATACACACTTGGTGTCCAGCACATATAAGAAAAATCCTATAACTCAACAGTAAAGAGAAACAACCCAATTAAAAACTGGGCAAAAGTCTTGAATAGACATCCTACAAAGAGGAATTCCAAATGGCCAAAAAAAAGCGCATGAAAAGATGCTCAACATGCTTTGCTATTGGGGAGTTGCAAATCAAAACTTCAATGACATATCATTGCATGCCTACTAGAATGGCCAGTATTAAAAAATCTGAAAACAACAAGTGTTGGAGAGGATGTGCAGATATAGGAACACTTATTCTCTGCTGGTAGGAATGTAAAATGGTGCAGCCACTGTGGAAGACAGTTTGGTAGTTCCTTGGGAATCTTATATATAATTGACACATGACCCAGCAGTCTATTGGGTTAATATTCAATGAAACTGAAAGCAGGGACTGAAACACCACTGTGCAATACAATTTCTAGGCACAATCTTGTCCATTCATATCAGGTGATAAAATGTGAATAAAAACCAGTTTATTCATATCAGAGATTATATCAATTGTAATATCTGTTTATGTGTCTTATTTTTAGCCAAATAGAATAAAAACAATCCAACATAATCAAATAGTTTAGCTATATATTAATTTTAGATAAAAATCTATCTTATTTGGCAGAGGAAATGATAGGTAACAATTGAAAATTGAGATAGGTTAAGGATATCTTCAATTCAGTATTCCTTACTTACAGTTGTGCCGTGTTTAGTATTATGGTCAAACATAATTCCTCTTAAACTAGGCAACTTAGAATGACTTGTAATTTCAGTTCCAAAAGAATATTTACTTGTGCTAGTAATTTCTGAGCATCATTAATTTCCAAAACCTGTTATTTTGGCCATGGCTGCTGTATCTCGGTGGTGATTTCACCACCAAAGCTGAGACCAGCAAACCCCAGAAATGAAGCCTGAGGATCCTGCCTTCCAGAGAGGAGCTGGCCACTGAATATAGACAGAGGGGAAACCCAGTATGCTGCTTTGCACATTCACTTGGCCTTCTGCTTTTATATGCTTATGTGAGAGTTTTATTACTGCATAATCAGAAATGGTCTGTACATAAGAATTTCTTTGTTTAGCTACAAGCAAGTAACTGGAAAACAAAATATCCTTGGGACAATCACTCCACAGATCCTCAAATTCCTTGAATTTCAATTTAAGTGTTATCCTTCTACACCTAACTCAGACACATCTCACTGCTCAAAAATATAGTTTAATAAATTGTAGGTGTTATCAGGAATCAACAGTGGGGGGAAGTGGAAGAGAAGTTGTTTGAAAGATCTGACTATATTAAAAAGCCACAGTTTCCAATAAGGGTGAGATCCTCTCAGTCAGCCAAGTTATTCTACTCATGACAAATGCCCTCAGTGGTAAAGCCATGTCTTTTCCCTGAGTTTCTCCATTACTTTCTCTCAGGACTTTACCTAAGCTTGGATCCATGAGTTTCACCAAAGCCTATGTCAGAACTGCAGAATACAATTTGTGTAGACTGTAGTTCAAATTTTCTATCAGTTTGTCTTTATAAATAGTTTAATAAAGGAGACTCAGAATCACTACCTTTAACCAACAGAAACTGCAATTCTGTAAAAAGTCATTTGTTTAATTATGAAACAAATGATAGCCAGAGTAAGGCTAATAATTATGAAACAGATGATTTCATGTAAATATTTTAATTTAATCCTTACTCTAACCCTTTTTGACTTCCCAATCAATTATGTGTTATTAGAGAATAGAAAAGAAATGCTAATTGAAAAAAATGGAAGAGGCAGCCAGGAGGGTGCTGAATTTGAATATTATTTTATCTATCACAGAGCTTTTCCATGATGGCTCGCTGCCTCAAATGACAATGGTGTCACTTTATTAAAGAACAATTGTCAGTGTTTTACTGAAATAAATTTATTTCATGCCACATCTTGAATCTTCATTTCTGTAATATTGTTCATATCATAGAAATTATGAACCTTGAACATTAAATCCTTTGCCTCTGGGAAGGAAGTTGTTCAAGTAATTTTTCTCTTGAATTCCTTTCTGACCTCAGCAGACTCACATAGTAAATATGCAACCCAATAACCCATACTGGAAACCAAGAAAGAAAATGCTTCCAAAGCCACACAGGCTTTGCTTTCTATGCTTAGATAAATGGGTATGAATTAAATCCACACACTGAAGAAAACCATCCTGTCAAATGTGACTGATTTTGCCTCCCTGAAAGTGGCAACCTCCCAAGGCAGAAAAGCAACTATGAAACAGTAATACCTGGGATCTAAAGTAGTGTAGCACACAGTTGAAGGCAGTAGTGGATCCATCATTATACTGAAGGATGATTTGCTCAAACTCAGATTGTGTCTCTATGTTGGGAAAAGAGATAGAGGTTCCAACCTAAGAATGTACAGGTACATACTTGAATGCTGAAGTGACCACAGACTATAGCATTTGAGAATTGGGTCACCTTCCACATATCTCATGTTTTTCTAGTTTAATGGCTTATAAGTCCATGATCCTCAGTGAAAGTCTTTGCTAAAACAGCAGAAACAGTCACAGAAAATATAACTCCAAAGAATGTGTGTCTCGGGATACAGGTGATTGTATTAGGCTGAACAATGAATGCCAAGGAGACAAAGGAGACCCTTTAAAGAGATGAGGAGTACATGACTGAGATTTCACTTATTTTCTCTGAGAATGGGTGTGTCTTGATATCAAATAAATAACCCAGCAATCTGAGCAGTGATGACAGAAAAACTAATCACCACAGAGATGAGAATAAGCCCCTAGGGAATCTTCATCTGAGAAAATGTCAGTGTTTTGGAGATCATCAATCACTCTACCTACTGGGATATTGGTCTTCATGACATTTGATAAACTGATATATACCTGACAGGAACACAGATTGACATACTACATTATATCAGTCATTACTTAATTAAAGCATAAAACAAATATACCTTGAACAGAACCATATTTGAATTCCAAATGGAATGTACCCAATAACATCCATTGAAGCATAATATTAAAAAAATGTGAAAGGAATTATTTATTACACATTTGAGTACAAAAATTATAAAGAAAATTAGAGTTGACTTGAACAGTGAAAATGCCCAGAATTTACAAAATGGTGTTGAGGCATAAACACAAACATGTGCAAAACTAATTAAAAGGCCAAGAAGAGTGTTATATATTTATGGAGTCATGGGAACACATGTAGGCATTTTCAGTGCCTTACTGTATGAAAAAAAGGTATTTGATAAAGTATGAAAGGAAGAGAGAATGTATTCTGAGGCTTTTAGGCTTTAAGTATGGAAAATCTATCAAATAAATGGTCCTAATATTTGAAAGTATCTATGCTTTAGGAATGATGACTGGTACTACTTATTAAGTTCTAATTTGATTTTGATAAAAATTTTACAAAATGTGTAGCATTATTTTAGTTTTACAGTAAAGAATACTGCTTAAAGGAAGAAAAGAGAACATGAATTAAAAAAATAGTTTGAAGAAATGTCAGAATAAAAATTGTGAAATGTAAACTTTATCCATTATGTTTTCATTTCTTTGACTCTGAAGCACACTCAAATATGGTACAATTTTAGTTTAAAAAAAAGGATTACATAGTCAGTGTGTATTTCCATCCCACAAAAATTTGCGTCATTTTATGGTGTTCATGAATCTTTCAAAAGAGCGATGTGAATCAGCATTTTAAGGAACAATGACTTATGTATGATCATTTATCAAATCTTACTACTATTGGCTATCAGTGCCACTCATTCTCCCTCCTGCTTTTTTGTGTATTTATTTAGTGTAAGCATCTAGACACTGGGGGTTCTAAGAGAACACAGGAAACCTAACATCAAGAAGGGGCAAGGATGAGCAGGATCACTACAGAGAAATCTGATTTTATTTTAAAAGATGTGCAACAAGATCTTGTTGGAATTGAAATAGAGAAGTAATATCAGATTTGCCTTTTTGAAAGATCTATCTAGCTGCATTGCAGTCCTTTGGATATAAGAGAGTTTGAGTTGGGGGAGATATTTAGAGATACACTTCACAGGTGGGGAAGATATTTTAGCCATTTGCAAAAACAGAGAATGGAGAGTGAGGAAAAATAAGTCACACCTCAGTTACTGTTGGCTGAATTGAGAATTTAGTGAATGGATGGTGTAGCAATTCACAAGTGAATCAATGACAAGGAAGAGCAGGATAGAAGTGAACAAGAGGTACATTATGTGGAGAAAAATGAGATACTTTGTCATTAATATTTGCTGCATTCTCCTAATTGAGATATTAATACTTAGATGGAGCTCAGAATAGAAATCTAAGCTGAAAATTTAGGAATCATCAGTCCATAGAATGTGCTTAAAATATTGCAAATCAATGAGCTACTCTAAATTATCAATGATTAATTTAATCAATGAATTAAAAAGACAAGATAACCAAGGACAAAATCTAGAGTACATTCTTATTTGACATACATACTTTAACATGTTTATTTCAGTTTCCAAAACTTACTTGCCTCCAAATCCATGCTCTAAGAAAATGTGGGAAGCAAAGCCAATGACCATGTATTATGAACCCTTCAAGTTAAGGCCCTAATCCTTATTCTTATTTGAATCCTATCAAAATGCTAGAAATGTATCTTGAGACAGTAAGATACATTGTATGGATTGAATTAAGTGCACCCAGAAAAAAAAACCACTTTTAAGTCCATTCCTGTGGGTTTGAGTCCACTTTAAACAGGACCTTTTGAAGGTGATATTTTATTTAAGGTGTGGCCAAAGTGAACGAGGTTGGACCTTGATCCTTAATTGATGAAAGTTTTATCAAGAAAGCCAAAAGGAGGAAGAAGCTGGAACTCAGCAGAACCTGGAGGAGAAAGAGAGCACATCTCTGTGTGCATTACCATGAAATGGGAAAGCCAAGGACAAAAGATCACAGGCAGCCAGCTGCAAATGGCTAGTCATCTGGGAGAAAACATCCCTTCATTTGGACTTCTCCTAGCCTCAAAGACATGAACCAATAAATCTCTGTTGTTTACACCAACCCATTGTATGTATTTGTTTTAGCAGCTGGGAAATGAAGACAAAAGTAATTGGTGAATTTAATCCATGCTAAAAAAAGTCCTTACTATCTGAAACAGGTTTTAATGAAGCAGTGAGAACCAAAGAGATCCTCATGTAGAAACTATGACATTGTGGATCAGACCCGTGAACTCAGAAGAAAACTTTGGGTTATGCTTGATTTTGCTAAAAAGAACCTAAATGCTAGTACATGTCACTAACCCATAAATAACATTTTAAATTTTTTTTAAAAGGCAAAACTAAGAACAAGACTTTCAGTCTTACATTTGTTTTCTTCTATATACTGAGATAACAAATGGCAAAGTAACTCAAAAGTCAGATTTTTAAAAAACTCAATGTTATTTTAAAAATCCATTATTTAAAAAATATTTGCATAAAAAACACTAAAGCTTATCCAGTCACATTTAATTAAAGTATCCATATAATCACTGTAAAGCCTACATTAGCATAGTAAGTTTCATAATCCAATTTAACAGTAAGGCAAATAAGGAGAAAAATCTAGAAATATAGATGTCAGCATTTCTTAGATTCTAAGTATTAAATACTAAAAAATACCATTTGATTCACTGTCAAAACTGTGCACATTCTCAAAATATCATGAGAAAGTTGTTACAAAAATCAACTTTGCTATAGTAGTATCCTATGTTACTGAGCATTTTTAAGTTTTGAATTTAAGAGAACATAGGATACAAATACTTTTACAATTAACACATGAAAATCTTAACCACAAAAATGGATCTTAGTTAGCTTAACCATAGGCATATTTAACTAAACCATATTTTAAATAATCATTGTAAAGCCTTTGTTTGTACTGTAAGTTTTATAAACCAATTTAAAATTATAGCAAACAAGGAAAAAATCTACAGATAAGGAGATCAGTTTCTTAAATTCTAAATATTAATCACTACCTTAAATACCATTTGCATAGCTATCAAAGCTGTACATTCTCAAAGTATTGATTAGAAAGTTATTACAAATATCAATTTTGCGATAGTAATCACCTATGTTGTTGAACATTTTCTAGTTTATTTAATTCAAGAAAACATAAACAAACAAATATCTTTACAGTTAACATATAAAAATCTTGTCTCATAATATCATAACATTTAAAATCTATTTTATCTAATATTACTATAACTGCTCATGTTTTGTTTTGGTTACAGCTTACATACAACATCTATTTCCATCCTTTCACTAGCAATCTATTTGCATCCTTGGGTCTATGATAAGCCTCTTGTGAGCAGTGTATAGAAAGATGATATTTTCAATCCATTCTGTCAATCTTTATCTTTTTATTGGTGTTTTTACTCCATTAACATTCAAAATTATTACTGTAAAAATAGTTCTGGAGTCTATTGTTTTATGCTGTAGCTTTGGTTAAATCTATCTATTCCTTTCACCTTTTCATCCTTTAAGTTATTCTTGCTAATACTCTTCAATTCCCTACCCTCCTTCAGAACTCCCTCTCTAGTCTTTTTTCAGCCTACAGAGCTTTCATTAGTACATCTTGTAGGTCAGGTGTCTTTACAAATTCTCAACAGCCATTGTTGGTCTGTGAAGACTTTAATCTTATCCTCAATTTTTCAAGATAACTTGACAGAATAAAGAATTCTTCATTGAAAGGCTTTCTCATTCAGAATCTTAAATATATCATAACACTGCCTTCTTGCCTCCATGCTGTCTATTGAGTAGTCTAATCTCAGTCATATATAGTTTCTCTTGCGTGTAATAAATCTCTTTCCTCTTGTTGCTTTCATGACTTTCTGCTTCTCTTCAAGATTTGACATTATGATAAGTACATGTCTTGGAGAAGCATATTTGGACTTATTCCATCTGGGATTCTTAGGCCTGTGTGGTTTTGATGCTTATGTCTTTTATAGGGTTGGGAAAATACCCCCCATTATATCTTTAACTAGTCTTCTTATCCTTTTACTCTTCTGTTTTCCATCTGGGACACCAATAATTCTTATATGTGTTTGACACAAGTTGTCTATCATTTCCCTGAGATCAATTTGTATTTTTCCACCTTTCTTGCCATTTGTTCTTTTGAACATTCAAATTCAATTGTCCTGTTTTCAAATATATCTATTCTTTCTTCTGTCTTTTGAAGTCTACTATTATGAGTCTCTAATATCTTTTAAATTTGGTCTAGAGTATCTGACATCTTTGTGATATATGATATTTTTGTTTATTCTATCAAATTCTTCTTTATATTTCTCCAGTGTCTTGTTGATTTCCTTTATGTTTTTATGAAAAACCTTAATTAAGTCTTCCAAATTGTGTGACCCTTCAGGTTATTTAACTGGATTATTTGGCTGAGCCATTTCTGCCCATATCTTCACATGCTTTATGACCTTCTGTTGCATATGGGGTTATTTTAATGTCTTAATAAGGTTATTTTGAAGATTTGTTTCCATACCTCATCTAAGATTTTGTACTTAATTGTATTTGTTTTGAAGATACACTTTTAGATTTGGTTTATCAGTCCTTTGTCATGAAACCAAGTCCTAATCTCAAAGGGGATAGTAATTCTACTTAGGGTTTTGTTTAAGAGCTAGGCAGTTAGGCAATTTGTCAGAAATTTTTCTGAAGAGCAAATATAAATTTTTCTGAAGAGCAAATATATATCACCTAAAAGCGCATGAAAAGTTGCTCATCTTCTTTAGCTATAAGGGAAATTCAAATTAAAACTACAATTAGATGTAATTTTACCCCTGTATGATGGCTGCTATTAAACAGGAAATGTTGGAAAGAATGTGGAGAAACAGGAGCATTTATTCAGTGCTGCTGGTCAACATAATGGTACAATGACTATGGAAATCACTTTTGTGATTCCTCAAAAAACTAAAGAGCAAGTCACCACACAACTTGGCAGTACCACTACTTGGTATATACCAGAAGAGGTGATAGAAGTGACATGAACAGACACTTGCACACCAATGTTCATAGCTGTACTCTTCACAATTACTAAAAGATGATGGTATTCCAAGTGTCCATTGGCAGATGAATGGATAAACAATTGTGGTATATACATACCATGGAGTATTAAGCAGTAATCAGACAAAATGAGGTGCCAAAAAATATGACAACTTGGATGACACTTAAGAACATAATCCTCAGGGAAATAAGCTGGATATAAAAGGACAGATAATGTATAATCTCAATATTATGACTCTGGTAAAGATGACAATGCCAAAGTTCAGGCAAGATAAATGAGCTGCTCTGACTAATAGGCCAAGAAGTTATCAGCTCCCAGATGGAAAGTCAATGCAACTTCCTCTGATATTTTGATCTAGTATGATCTGGATGAAGAATTTGGGAACAGATGGGAATGTGGTGCTCTCCTTCCCACATTACCTTCCCTACTCCCCCTTTCCTCTCACCCTGCTCTCTCCCTCCTCTTTTCCTTTCTTATTTTTGCTCTTTATCTGTCTCTATTCTTCCATTTGTCTTTTCCTTTCCTCTTTCTTTCTCTTAAAAAAAATCAATTGGAACTGGGACAATTGAAAAAGATCTTCTCTTTTTCCATAGTCAATCTGGCAATCCTCTGGCAACATTTTGAATGAAGCTTTAGGGAAATTCCAGGGCAGTTTCTTTCTAATGTCCAGATTTATTTCAGTAATTACAAAACTACAACTTTGAACCTTGCTGCTCAGAGAGTTTTTCTTTTTTATTTCAGAGGTACTAATTTTAGTATTTATATAAAAGTACCTATTTATTTTTAAGCAGTTCAAACCAGATTCTTTAAGAATTTTTTTATTATTCTTCTATTACCATCCAGTGGTATAAGAATATTGATTGAATAGGGAGACAGATCCAACTACAGATTTAGTTACAAGAAATAGAAACTCAGAAATACTTTTGAGAAGTACAAATAAATGACTGAATATACAATATCAAATCCCTGTTATTTTGAAGGACAATTTTAATTGTAATATTTTAACTTTAATTATAATGGTAGTGTCTTTATATAAAACCATTCTTGGGCCATTTCTCAGATTATGTTAAACAAATAAAACTTTGCTTCATAGACTTGTATCTAAGATCTTTCTAATTTTCAATACAGCCTAAATGTTCCCTTTTACAGGAATTTCCATAATCAGCAACAAATTAGAAACACTGGACCAATACAAATGCAGTAAGACACAAACTAACAAATCATATTTATCTCCTCAAAACCCAGAAGAAGAGGGAATCAATTTAAATTGCAGGAAAAAAATCTGTACAAGAAAGTCCTAATCCTAATAATGAAAAAAAAATCAATGATGATACCTATAATTGGAATATATTTCTCAAATAATATTATTTACCAACACAGGATTACATGACCTAATTATATATTTTTAACTTACAGTAACAATTTATAAGTACTTGTAAAACTCTATTAACAGATTTCTAAAATTAATATTTTAAATATAGAGCAAGATTTGGTGTTATTACAGTATAGATTATAAAAAACAATAAAAGTATAGAGGTCCAAAGATAATGCTATATTTTAAAGATGTTATACTATGGAGGGGAAAAAGAGCAGTAACATCATGTTGTAAATATAAAGTCTAAAATTGATAGCTCAAAAATGCTGGTATAAGCATATTAGGTAGACCTGTGAACAACTTAAAAGAAAAACAATGAAAAATATCTGAAAAGTGAAAAGTAAAAGCTAGGGAAGGAACATTTAATTGCCTATTTTTGTTTGATTTGGGTGTTTTCATTTTCTATTATTAATTGCTTTTGTAGCAAAGTAATAATATATGCTGTTGGTAAAAGAGAGAAACAGACATTTACACACAGTTTGTCCTTTTAAGAACATTGAATGTTGGCATTTTTCTATACTCAATATTGGATCAATTTCTCCTGCCTCCATTGTCTGCTTTTCAAGTAATTCAATCTAGGCTTTTGATTTTGAATACTGTATTTATATGCAGAATGCCCACATTTTGTCAGCAGCTCTGCCATCTTCTCTGGAAACTAGATAGGTAACAATTCCCTGATAACTTCACTTGGTGCCTAATAGGCACCCAGAACTTAACTGTGTAAAACACCAATTCTTATTTCTTCCAAAATCTTCATCATCTCTTCTCCCCAGCTCAGTAATTTGCACCATCACTTTAGATATATTATCTTATACATTATCATGAATTTGTGATTCCTTTCACATGCTATGTGCAGTCATCAGCAAATTCCTTTCACATCCAATCAAAATATATCCTTTTCTACAATTAAGGTAAAGCATTTTTTAAAGATTTCTTATATAGATGAGTTACATTATGTAAGATTTTATTTACAGATAGTAAAACCATGTAGAGTGTAGCCACACTAGTCACTTTTAAAAAGGTAAACAAACAAGGTGAAATTGAGAGGGAAACCAAAGTGCCATATAATTTACATTGTTCTCTCAATGTGAAGAAAGGTGGCCCTTCTACCCTTCAGATCACCAGTAAAGTTAATATGATTAAGAAGCTACCAAGGTTCCCCAGGTCCAAACCATACCTTTCTCACCAGTTGGTAATAATTATTTATAGGCTTTCCCCCCCATATTCCCCAGAACTTTAACATCCTCTGCAGTGTTTTTTCAGTTTACAACTCCACATACAGGAAGGGCTCTGTCTGCTGCAGGAGAATTTGCAAATAGCACTTTGATCATTTGATGGAACAAACAAGTAGGGTCCAGAATTTCACCATAACAAGGGGAGTGGTAGCCAAGAAAGCTATCTGCTGCACATACCCAAACTATAAAAAACTAATTCCTTACGTTACTAATGGCCTTTCTGCCAAGTTTGAACTGAGAACAGGAGCAGCAGTACACCCAGAAGACTGGTGAATTACCCACTGATCCCCACCAGTTGTTTGCAGAGACTTTCTCAGATTTTATGAACATGAATTAAAAAACTGAGCAAATTTACACTCTAGCTCTAACCACTTTTCTGTAGAATCTATTGTTCACTATCCAAACAATTTTTCTTAAGTTTATTAAAAGGAGAAAACAGATTGTTATTCAAATTTAAGCAGCAACTACTTAACCTGGGAATAAATCTAAAAAAAGACAAAGAGAAAATTTAAAGCTTTTTTTTAGTTGTTAATATGGATTGGTATGTGTGCATGGGAACTCTATATTTTTTGCACAATTTCTCCATAAAATTAAAATGCCTCTAATGGAAAATTACATATAAAAATCTTCTGTGTTAACTGCTCAATTAAAACACTTTAAAAAGGACAAATCTTTAGAAGTAAAAGAGAAGTTGCACGTAATTATTTTAAAATGTCAAGACTTTTGAAACAAAGTTATAAAAAGAGAGTCAGGAGGAGTAGAAATTACAGGAACAAGAGAATGAAAAAAGCTCAGAAATCTAGAGAGTGATTGGCAAATGGCATAAATTTACCAATTTATAATAATTCTTAGAAGTAGGAACTGTTGATACTAGGGCTATTTATTCTACAATTTCCTCAAGAATTTCTTTAACTCTCTTTTAGGAAATCCAAAATTTCTTTACTTATTTCTTGACCTATCACTCTTCTGGTGATAGGTCAAAACAAGATGTTGGTATCTTGGATTAGCTTTGTCTGTGTCCCCATGCAGGCAGTTCCTTTGATTAGAAAACATCTTTTCTTACTTTCTCCTGATTCTCCTAAAAAGCCATTGGAGAAGGACCTACTGTGAAACCTAAAAGCCATACTTGTTTACAACAGCTTGGTATTTCCTCCTTTCTGTAAAATCTCTTTGGCAGTTTGGCTGTGACACATCATGTTCTTGTTTAGGCTTCTCAATAGTAAAATTGTTTCTCTTCTCCTAACTTTGTAGTGAGATTTTTCTAGATTAAAAAATATATATCCCCCAATACAATGTAGCAAGGAAAGAAGGGAGTATGCTTAAAATAAAACCTGCTGCAAGTATCATCAAGATTTTACAATGGAAATGATTTAATCATTCAATATATATTTATTTATTCATTAAATAATTGTTTAGGAAGCTTCTCTGTAAGCTGCAAATTGTTTCTCAAATACAGTGACTGTGAGGTACAAGATGACTAGTGATGTTTCTGACACCATTGTCACTAGAGTATGATGGTTTTTAAAAGGAACTCTGCCTTGATATGAATGTGGACTTTATCTCAGCTCTGTCCTTTAGCAGCATCTTTCCAATGTATATAATCTCTTAGCAGTTCAGTTGCTCCATTCCTTAATGAGCATTAAATAAGATGATGCAAATATAGTGCAATTCAAAGTTTTTGGTTTATGGGATGCGTTCAATAACTGTTAGCTAATTGGGATTGTACTGTAACAACAGCAGAGAAATTCAGAAAAATTAGGAAGTGGAAAGAGAAGAAGCTGGATTTGATGCAGATATTCAGAAAACAGTTGAAACCAAGGAGTTCAAATTAAGCACTGGGAGTTAGGTACATTCATATGTACTTAGGAATGATCAAGCCATTTCACGTTGTGTACAGCTCCCACATTCAGAAAAAGTTTCAAAATCGCCTACCTGTTTTATTTACACTCTTCCCATCTGGACAGAGAACACAATCATAACAACGAATGACTTCCCTTCTTGAGCTCCATTTCTGAATGCAAGTGGACACATTTGACTGCAAACAGCAGAGGGAGCTCTGTAAAAAGGAAGACAAGAGCTAAGAGAAGCTCCAAAAGCAAAATTCAGTTGTGACATTTAGATGAGAAATGTTACTATAAATTGTAAGGGAATAAGATTGTTTAAAAATATTTATGAGAAATAAAAAAAGAGAAAAAAATAAAAAAACAAAAATATTTATGAATTAGTAGAATTTCTGTGTAACATAAAGGCTTAACCAAGAATTCATGATACTCTGTCAGTGATCTCTCAATGACCATCATGTTCATCTCAATGTTCTTTATATTCATCTTTCCATTATTAATACACAGAAATTAAAATAAATGTATATATAAGAAGGAAAATGAAATGGTTAAACAATCAAATTATCATGTCAAATTTCTGACATGATAATTTCCTTTCTTTCACATCAGTCATACTGTTTGCCTCTCATGCTATGGCATAGGGATTATCTATGTATAAATTTGCTAAAGTTGATTTGTCTGAAATGTAAACTACATATCTATTTGATCATTACAAGCACATTGCATTCAATAGTTTCAAATAATTCAAAATGAATAAACAGTATTCACTTCACAGTGATTCTGAGCCTAGAAAGTCCTAATATCTGGCTTTAGAGCAAAGAACAAATTAGCATGAGTTTCTGCTAATGGAATTTATGGAAAATTTAATGCTACACACTGGACATATTTCTGAGGAATAACACTATGGTGCCTGTTCAGTATTCCTTCTTTATTTCTCAGCATTTCCCCTACATTATATATTCATCATTAATTGAAAGTGCTGAACATTATGGGATTCAAAGATAAACTCTCCAACTTTCATTTGAGCTTTACTATCACTCAGCAGACTGATATGTCAAGCTGCCAAAATTGGTTGATGAAATTCTCTCATTCACTGTTTTCTCCTTACCAACACTTCTTTCCAGTTGAACTTTTTGCAGGAATGGATGGAGTTAAAAATAAAAAAGGCTTGCAGAGCAGGCAGCTATCAAGGCTTAGAGATTGAATGAAAATTATCATATTTTTTGTATATGTAAGTTCCAAGAGAATTATTTTATTTCTTAGTCTTATCTATCAAACATATATATAGCAATTATTATGTATCATACACTCTTCTATATGCTTTAAATATATTAACTTATATAGTTCTCAAAAATATATGAATTCATAACTAATATTATTCTGATTTTACATTAAAAACTGGATCACCCAATTTCACATAGCTCTTTGAGCACTAGGTGCTAAGACTTAGAGGGAAAATGGAAATATGGTTGAAGATTTCAAACTGTCTATGATAGTTGTTCAAGAAAAATATTCTAATTCATTCAAAAACATAAAAGAAAACATTTAAGAAACAAGATAATAAAGAATAATAAAGAGATAAATTATAGTAATAAAGAATAAAGTAAAAATATCATTCTTTATTGCTTTGAGGATATAAAGTAGAGCTGTCTAAACTCATATCCTATTTCAGATTTTGGTTGTGGTAAAACAAAATGAGAATTACTTTCTCATAACATTGTGTGTACATGTAAAATCTAAAATGAAACAAGAACAAAGTTTTAGGAAAAAATAAGAATATAAAGGGTATTAAAAAAACTCAAACAGAGAAGTCAATAGTGGATTTTCATTTTGCAGTACTGCAGGTAAAGGATTTAGAAGTCATCCATTCTAACCTCAAAACAAGAAAAACTCTGAATAAACAAAAAATTAACAATTTTTCTTAGAGCCATCAGAGAATTGAGGTCTGAAGACAAATTGTTGGGAAATAAAAAACAATCCAGCTTACTTTGTAGAAAAGACACTAGATTCAGGAACTGGTAGGAAAACTTAAACTGGAGTTTACAAACTGATTTGTGGAGTGGACTAGTTGGAGAGTTAAAAATTCCTGAGACCCAGTCTTATAGTGGCTCCCACACTTTCATGAGATTCTTCCTCCAGTGCTGCAGAAGCTTCTCATAAAGATGATGAAAAGACCAGAGGGGAGGGAAAAAAAACAATCAAACCCTAGTGATTCCAGCAAGGGCATGTGAACTATTTTTGAATTTACCCAAGTGAAAAGTAACCATTTCAAATTAGGCCCAGAACTGTCTCTTTTAGATCTGCCTTCAAGGGAAAACATTTAATCGGAATGTAATTACTATGGGGGGAAGGAAACACTGAACCCCAGGCACCTCTAGCCTTCCTGTCTCATGTAAAGGAGGGAAGAAATTGTGAAGGTCACAGCCCAGAACACATTCCACTAGAAGATGGAGATCTAGGATATTATTATATAAAGCTTCCCATCCCACTTACCTTAACACCACATCCACAGGGTTTCTATAAAATAACATAGTATTACAGCAGAAAGAACAGCAAGATTTAGACTCCATTTAAGGATTTTAAAGGAAAATGTAGAAACCACAATGGTGATAAAACAAAGATAGTAGAGGAAATTTAAACCTTTGACACTTACATATACAGCAAACTGTAAAGACAACCTACCTCCTAGAGGACTCAACATAAACCTTCAGGACTAAAATCCTACTTCTCCTAGTTTCTATAACCTGATACCATTTCTGACTTCCAACAACACAAAAATTACATGGCATAATAAAAGGCATGAAAAAAACAGTTCGGAGACAAAGTATGTAACAGAGACAGACTCATATATACCAAGATTTTTTCAATAATTGCCTGACAATTTTATATAACTATGAATCATATACTAAGGGCTGTTGTGTAAGAGTGTACAGCATAAAATAACAGGTGAGTAATGTAAGCAGCAATGCAACCTAATGTAATTAGGCTGTTTGTCTTTTCACTGCTGAATTGTAGGATCTCTTCATATATTCTGGATATCAAACTCTGATCTGATAATATAATTTTGAAATTTTGTCTCCCTTTGCATAAGCTCACTTTTTACTTTCCTGAAAAATTTGAAAGCATGAAAAATTACTCAAATTTGGGGAGATAGCATTTATATATATGGTATAAATGAAAATTCATTTCTTTCACATTGGGAGTAAGATCTATGTGGAGGTCAGGTTTATGTGTCAATTTGGCCAGGTGATGGTGTTTGATTGTCTGGTTGGGCAAGTGCTGGCCTGCCTGTTCCTGTGAGGACATTTCATGGACCTAAATCATGACCTCATTGGCTGCATCAACAGCTGATTGTATTTGCAATCAATTAAGGGCAGTGTCTTCTGCAGTGAGTGATACTTAATCTAATCACTAGAAGGCATTTCTTTTTTTTTTTTTTTTTGGCATGGCAGCCTCCAATAATTGAACCCAGGTCTCCAGCATTGCAGACAAGAATTCTGCCACTGAGCCACCATTGTACTACCAATCACCAGAAAACTTTTAAGGGTGATTCTGAAGAGACAATCATTCTTCCTACTTCAATCAGGCAGCCTGTCCTGAGAGTTCACTGAGGACCATCATTGCAACTGCCAGCTCACAGCATGCCCTACAGATCTTGGATGCTGACATCCTCATGGTGGTGTGAGACACTTTCATGCATTTATGTTTACAGATATCTCCTGCTGATTCTGTTTCTCTAGAGAACCCTAACTAATATTGTCTAGGAATCTCCTATCAGAACATCTTTAAGATATTTCCCAACATTTTCTTCTAAAAAATTTTATGGTCTTAACTCTAATATTTAGGTCTTTGACCCATTTTGAGATAATTTTTGTATTAGCTGTGAGTTAAGGGATCCATATTCATTCTTTTGCATGTGGATAATCAATTCTACAATGATCATTTTTTGAAGAGGCTGCTCAGATCTAGTTGATTGTACTTGGCTGCCTTTTTGAAAATCAATCAATTGTAGATGAAAGGGTATATTTCTGAAAACTCAGTGTAATTCCATTGGTTAGTGTATCTATTTTTATGCCACTACCATGCAGTTTTGACTACTTAGTTTGTTAAATCAATAACACTTGGAATGCTGGAAGTGTTAAATCGATAACACTTGGAATGTTTTGGAGGCTAAAACAACACATTCCCAAACGGTCTGTGGGTCAAGGAAGAAATTACAAGAGAAATCTGTAAATATATTGGAGAAAATGCAAAAGAGAACACAACATATCAAAATTTATGACATGTGGGAAAGAACATGCTAAGAAGGAAATTTATTACCATAAATGCCTATATTAAAAAGGAAGGAAGAGAAAAAATTGAGGGCTTAATTACTCACCTTGAGGAACTAGAGAAAGAACAGCAAACTAACCCCAAGACAAAAAAGGAAAGAAATAACAAAGATTACAGCAGAAACAAATGAAATTGAGAACATGAAGACAATAGATAGGATGAATAAAACCATAAATTGTTTCTTAGAGACAATCATTGAAATCAATGGACGCTTAGACAGACTGACAAAGAAAAAAATGACAGAGGATGAAAATAAAATCAGAAATCCAATAGGGAACATAAATACTGACTCCACAGAAATAAAGGAGATAATGAGAGGACACTATGACCAACTATATGCTAACAACTTAGACAACTTAGACAAAATAGAAAATGGCCTAGGAAAACATGAACAAACAACATTGACTTTAGAAGGTTCAGATGATTTCAACAATCATAAGTAAAGCAGGTGAATGAGGGGCATGAAAAAACACCAAAACCTCCAAAAATAAAAATCCAGGATCAGTGGGCTTCACACGTGAATTCTAATAATTCTAATAATAATTCTAATAATTCTAAAAATAGAGATTGTCTAATAATAGAGGTTGTTTATTTGATGCCAAAGGAGTGCAGAATGTTCAATACAATTGATTGTGAAGATCCAAAATAAATGGCAGAATACTATTTGTTGGTAGCACAATATTGAAGTACCTGGAACAAAGCTGAGTGTGAGTATGTTTGAAAGCAGAAGGCTAGTGGGATGTACAACATGAGATGGAAAGATAGAAGACAAAGACTGAGGCAAGGCTGTATAAATTAGTGAAACACAAAGTGATCAATCATGGTGAGTAAATGAAAAAATATAAGAATGCTTTTACATGAGGGAAGACAAATGAAGGTAAACATTGCAATATGTTCAAAATGGGGTGGTATATGGAAAAAATACAATCAATACAAACTACAGTCTATTGTTAAGAGAGGAATTGCATTATGTTTCCAGTGACTGTAAAGAAGGCAATATACCAAAACTAAATGTCCATAAGAGGGGGATATAAGAGTGGGGTATAGGATTTTTGTAGTGTTCTTGCTTCTCCTTTATATTTTATTTTATTTATTTTTAATTTTTTTTCTTCCTCTACCTCTATGGAAGAAATGGAAATGTCCTCATATAAGTTGAGGAGGTGAATGCATAGCTATGTGATTATACCATAAACCACGATTTGCTTTGTAAGGATGGAATGTTCAGGGTTTAAATAAAAGTTTTAAAAACTAAATAGAAAGATACAAGTACTAGAGAGAATGTGGAGAGAGGGATATGCCTATTCATTATTGCCAAGGAAGTAGAATGGGCAGTCCATCTGCAGAGCAATGTGGTGTTTCCACAGGAAGCTAAGTATTGGGTTGCCATATGATCCTGCAGTTCTCTTATTAGCATATACTTGGAAAAACTGAAAGCAGGGACATGAGTGGACATTCGTACACTGGTGTTTATGGCAGCAGTACTCACGATTTGCAATGGGGGTGGCCTGAGTACATCAATGATGTATGGATGGGTGAACTGTGGTTTATGCATACAATGAAATATTGAGAGGCTGCCAGAAGGACTGAAATAGTGGGGCATGCAATAACAACTAAGTGGCTGGACCTTGAGGTCAGTATATTGAGTAAGATAATCCAGAAACAAAAAGACAAACAGATCATGTCACTAGTATAAACTAACTATAATATGTAAACTCTGATAATTGAATTTGAAAGCATAGGTTGTCAGGGAATACTTATTATAAAGTTTCCTAGATTGTAAGCACCTACAGAAATTACATCTATTCCTGATTTGTTTTTTGTTTGTTTGTTTGTTTGTTTGTTCATTTGTTTTTTAGCATGGGCAGGGACTGGGAATCAAACTCAGGTCTCCTGCATGCAGGCGAGAATTCTGCCCTGCTGAGCCACCGTGGCCACTCTATTTCCGATTTGTACAAGTTATTTTTAAATTATCAGATGCTGAGCTCTTCACATATAACCTAGTCTTTTCCTGGAACTGTGGGTATTTTAGTGACAACTGAGACTAAGAGAGTTCAGCAAATATGAAAGTCATCTTATCTCATACAGCAACTGTTAAAAAAAACTGAACAAAACATCCAACTCAATTAGAGTTAGGAATAAAGCAGATCTGGTTATGACTAAGGTAAGTCAGTCTAACAGATTGAGAATGATATTGTATATATTTTAAAACTTCAACTCTGTATGAGACAAAGGCAAGAGATTTATATTGAAGCATTTTTTTTAAAAAAAATTTCTCCAACACAGTTTCTAATTTAACTAGTATGGCTACTTTATTCCAGTTTCTTTAGCCAAAATTAAATGGAACTTGGAATATGGGTATGATATGAGTTTTTACTGGCTAGTGTCATACCCCTAAACATCCCAGAGTAATTTGGACAGAGATTAAAAAAACATTTTCAAAGTCCCTTTAGGGACTGGAGAAAAATTGGGGGATGTTGAATTTCAACACCTGAGAATTCCTGATGCTCTTGCAAACATTGAGGACTATCAATTTAGTAGGCTGAGCCCTCAGTATTGGAGCTTGCCCTTATGAAATTTATTCCTCAAAGGTAGAAGCTAAGCTTACATAGAATATGCCTAACAGTCACCCCTCAATAACTTCTGTATTGCTCAGATGTGGCCTCCCTCTCTAAACCAACTTAGCAGGTAAACTCACTGCCCTCTCTGCATTTGTGGTCCATGACTCCCAGGGCTATGAATCTCCCTGACAACATGGACTATGACTCCAGGTAATAAGCCTGAACCTGGCATCATAGGCTTGAGATTAAGAGAACATAGTCTTTCTTGACCAAAAGGGGAAGAGTTATTAAACAAAATAATGGTTCAGTGGCTGAGAAATTTCAAATTGAGTTGAGAGTTGATTCTGGATATTATTCTTTTTCATTATATGAATATCCCATTTTCATTTTTAGTGTAATAGTATAGCTAGAAGGAAATACCTGAGACTATGCAACTGTAATCCAGTAGCCTTGATTCTTAAAGACAATTTTGTACAACTATATTGCTTTTACAGTGTGTCCATGTGATTGTGAAAACTTTGTGACTGACACTCCCTTTTTTCAATATATGGATAGATGATTAAAAAAATAAAGACAAAAAACTTAATAAATAATTGGAAGGAAGGGGTATGGAATAACTTGGGTATTCTTTTTTAATTTCAATTTTTATTCTTTTTTTT
>PVIY010003274.1:53573-101919 GCA_004026745.1 Myrmecophaga tridactyla | reverse complement strand
TAAGAGTATGGCTGAAAGAGGAAAGTAAAGGTTTCTTATGAAGGATAAAAACTGGGACTGCATAACTTAGAAAAACCTCAAGTGGATGATGATGTTGGTTAATTGTGCAAATATAAGAAAGTTTTTACATGAACCAGAATAAATGTATGTCAAGGTGTTAATAATGAGATGGTGTTTTGGTTTGCTAATGCTGCTGGAATGCAATATACCAGAAATGGGTTAGCTGTTACAAAGGGGATTTATTAAGTTATAAATTACAATTCTAAGGCCATGAAAATGTCCAAACTAAGGCATCAACAAGAGGATATTTTCATTCAAGAAAGGCCAATCATGTCCAGGCTTCCTCTGTCACATGGGAAGGCACATGGAAACATCTGCTGTCCTTCTCTCCTGGCTTCTGGTTTCAAATGGTTCTCTCAGCATCTACAAGCCTCTGTGTCTAAGCTTTCCTCAAAATGTTTACCTGTTAGAGGACTCTAATAAGCTGATTAAGACCTACCTTGAATGGATATGTCCTTTTAATTAAAAGCCATGTCCTTTTAATTCTAAAAGAATCTCATGGGGGAAGATTTATTGTGTTGGTGGAACCTTTCTATTAGATTATTTCCACAGAGATGTGATACTGGCCATTCAAGGTGGGTTTTGATTAGTTTACTGGAGTCCTTAAAAGACCTCATGGAGAAACAGAGAGTTCAGAACTGATACCGAGAGCAAAGAGACACAGACATTTGGAGATGCAGAAGCAAAGCTCCCTAGCAGAGACCAGGAGGACCCACAGGAGCTGAGAGGGCCATTTTGAAACCAACCCAGGAGGGCCTGCCTAGGTAACAGAGGAACCCAGATGCAGCCTTTCTTCCAAGAAGGTATCTCCTGTTAATGCCCAGATCTCAGAGAGGGTGGAACACATTCCCAGAAGGCTGGGTGTAGCCTGGCAACCACCCCATTGTTCTGAAAGGGTTTAGCATGTGTCCCAGAGATGGTGGACAGTTCAGGTGCTGCCCTGAGCCCTGCAGAGAGTGGATCTGAGAATAAAGTGGCCTCCCCAATGCTTCCCAATGTTGCAACCCTCATTCCAGTGTTTGGAGAGAACAGGGCCACTCATGGCCACTGTGTAAGCCATTAGACAGTCTGCTGCCCTCTCAACCTCAAAGATAAATAACTCTTGGACTTTGAAATCTAATGGAGTTTGCCCTGCAGATTTTCATAACTGTTTCAGTCCAGTGACCCATTTTCCTTTCAATTTCTTCCTATGGAAATGTAAATGTTTATCCAATGACTATCCCTCTTTTGTATCTGGCAACAGATAACCTATTCTGAGTTTCACATGTCCACAGCCAGAGAAGAATTCTGCCTTAGGACAGATGATGCCTGTAAGTGACTTTGTTGAGGTTTTGTGCTATTTTTTAGTTGTATTTGTATTGTTACTGAAGTTGTTTAAGGGTTTGTGACATTGTGATGGAATGAATGGATTTTGTGTATTGAAAGAATGTCTTTTTGGGATCCAAAGGGTGGAATGTGCTGGTTTGAAACTGTTACATAGCCCAAAAAAGCCATGTTCTTTTCATCATAATCCAGGCTTGTGAGGACAGATTTAATGTTTGAGTGGGATATTTTGATTAGATTATTTCCATGGAGAAGTGGCACTGTCCATTCAAGGTGAGTCTTGACTGGTTTACTGGAGTCCTTTAAAAAGCTTGCGAAGAAAGAGTTCAGAACTGATAGAGAGCAGAGAGAGACAGACATTTGGAGATGCAGAAGGAAAGTCCCCCAGCAGAAGCTAGAAATATTCACAGAAGCTGAGAGAGCCATTTTGAAACCAACCTAAGAGGTTCAGCAGACATCACCATGTGCCTTCTCATGTGACAGAGGAACCCAGATGCTGGCTTTCCTCCGAGAAGGTATCCTCTTGTTGGTGCCTTAATTTGGACATTTTCATGACCTTAGAACTATAAACTTGCAACTTCATAAATCTTTGTAGAAGTCAACCCATTTCTCTTACATTGCATTCTGGCAGCTTTAGCAAACTGAAAGAGGTGGTGTCACATCTCCATGGAAACAACCTAGTAAAAAGGTCCGCCCCATTTTAGCAGTCAAAAGAGAAACTTTCATCTCTACTTCATCCAGGCAGCCTCTCCTGTGGAATTAATCAAACACCTTCATTGTTGTTGCCAGTTCATGACCTGCTTTATGGAATTTGGACTCGTGCACCTCATAGTTACATGAGACACTTGTATAAAATCTCATATTTACAGATAACTCCTGTTGGTTCTGTTCCCATGGAGAAGTCTGACCATTACAGGTGGTATATGGGGAAAAAAATACAATTAATGCAAATTAAGGCTTATAGTTAACAGCAACACTGAAATATTCTTTCATTAATTATAACAAAGACAGTATACCAAACCTAAATGCCAATAATAGGGGGTTAGCAGGGAGGAGATATGGTACTTTTTTCTTTTGTTTTGGAAGAAATGGGAATTTCTCATATAGATTGTGGTGGTAAATATGTAAGTATATGATTATACCAGGAGCCAATGATTGTACACTTAGGATGGATTGTATGGTGTTTGAATAAAACTGTTTTTAAAAAATATCAGAATGTGACTATTTCTTTTCCCCTCTATTCTTCCCCACCCAGCCTACATCTTTGCTGTTGTTTAAGTGCCATGGAACAGTGGAGTGGGTAGTAGAAATACAGCTTCCTTCTATGAATCAGTGCTTTTTAAGAGAAAAAAGTAAATGATTAAAACATCATGTTCGGAACTTCTATGATTACAAAACTATATTGACTTCATTGTTGCATTTTTACAACTATCTGCAAAATTGGCTTTTTGAATTTTTGTTAACTTTTTTGTTGTTGCGTACTATAACATATATACAAAGCAAAGAAATAAACAAGCAATAGTTTTAAAGCTCTCTTCAACAAGTAGTTACAGGACAGATCCCAGAGTTAGTCATGGGCTACCATATGATACTCTCATATATTTCCTTTTAACTGCTCCAGAATATAGGAGGCTAGAGGGCTTAAATATTTTTTATCATCACAGTCTTTTTTTCCTTTTTTTGTGAAAAATAACATATACAAAAATGCTATAAATTTCAAAGCACAGCACCACAATTAGTTGTTGAACATATTTCAGGCTTTGACATGGGTTGCAATTTTACAACTTTGGGATTTTATTCTAGCTGCTCTAAAATACTGGAGACTAAAAGAGATATCAATTTAATGAGTTGAGTCATATTAATCTGTTAAATTCTATTTTCTCTGTATAATTCCACCATCATCTTTGATCTTTCCATCCCTCTCTTTAGGGGTGTTTGGACTATGCCATACTAAATTTTTGATATTGGAAGTGTCTGTCACTAATATGAGGTAGGGAGATGGAACTATCGATATTCTGGAGAGGCTAGGCTAGGTTTCAGGACTTATATGGACCAGGGACACTTCTAGAGATTTCAGGTTTCTGGAAAGTTACTCTAGTGCATGAAACCATTGTGGAACCTTATATATTGCCCTAGGTGTTCTTTAGGATTGGCTGGAATGGTCCTGGTTGGTGGTTGGCAGGTTTTGATAGGTAGCAAGGTCTACCTGAAGCTTACATAATAGCAACCTCCAGAGCAGCCTCTCAATTCTATTTGAGTTCTCTCTGTCACTGATATTTTATTAATTACACTTCTTTCCCCCCTTTTGGTAAGGATGGAATTGTTGATCCCATGGTGCCAGGTCTGGATCATCCCTGGGAGTCATCTGTCACGTTGCCAGGGAGACTTTCACCCCTGGATGGCATGTCCCATGTAATGGGGAAGGCAATGATTTCACTTGCAGAGTAGGGCTTAGAGGGACTGAGGCCTGAGCAACAAAAGAGGTCCTCCAGAAGTAACTCTTAGGCATGCCTACGGTTAGACTAAGCTTCTCTGCTACCTACATAAGCATCACAAGAGTTAGCCTCATGATCAAGAACATAGCCTATTGATTTGGGTGTCACCAAAGTTGGACACAGTATCAGGGGATTCCCTGATGGTAAGGTTTAATAGTTCCATATTCTTTCTCCCATCCCGCAGGGGACTTTGCCAGTACTTTTTTATTATCTTCTTAATATGCTTTAGGATGTATCCAGGCATTACAATAATCTATACAGGATTAAAGGACCTCTTTCTTATTCTGAGCTCCCCGTGTTTCAATTGTTCCAATGAACTATACAGATAGGTTGAATTAGATTATGCACTACAGAAAATTTCAGTTCCAGACCAAATAAACCTTTCTTCCATTGGTCTCAAAGAATATGTGTGGTTCTAAAATACAGACACTGTCTTCCTTACTCCTATGTTCTGAATTACTTTAGCCCCAACCTGTTTGGCTTCGTTTTTATCTCTAAATATCAGGTTATGTATATAAACAGCCTCTCAAAATCCAGAAATAATAATCACCACTCTGGACTTAATGTGTCTGCTCTAAAAGCTTACAATCGAGGCCCCTATTTTCTAATAAGTATTTTCTAAAAGTGACCATACCCATTCTTGTTCTTTTGTTTCTGGCTTATTTTGTCTCACCAAATGTCCCATAAGTTCATTCACATCATTACATGCCTCCCAAATCTGTTCCTTTTTGTAGAAGCACAGCCCTTGTTCATAAGTATGCACCAGTGTTTGCCAATCTACTTCTCTGTCAGTGCATCCTTCAGCCACCTGTATTCATCAGGCATCATGTAGAGGGCCCAAAATCCACAGTCATCAACATTCTTTATGCTGGTCACAAAAGTGGAATCATACAATATCTATCCCTTTGTGTCTGGCTAATTTCACTCAGCATTATGTCCTCAAGGCTCATCCATCTTGTCATGTGCTTCAGGATGTCATTTTGTCTTACTGCTGCATAATATTACATCATATGTATATACCACATTTTGTTGATCCACTCGTATGTTGATGGGCATTGGTTTGTTTCCATTTTTTAGTGATTGTGAATAATGCTGCTATAAACATCTGTGTGCAAATATCTGCTTGTGTCATTGCTTTCAGCTCTTCTGGGTATATACCAACTGGTGCTAGTGCTGGGTCATAGGGCAGCTTGATATTTAGTTTCCTAAGGAACTGCCAAACAGTCTTCCATAGTGGCTGCACCATTATACATTCCCACCAGCAGTGCATAAGTGTCCCAATTTCTCTGCATCGTTTCCCATATCTATAGTTTCCTGTTTGTTTAATAGCAGCCATTCTTATAGGTATAAGGAAGTTCTCATTGTAGTCTTGATTTGCATGTCTCTTCAGGTGTTTTTGAGCCATTTGCATTTGCTCTTCAGAAAAATGCCTATTCATATTGTATTAGTTAGGGTTCTCTAGAGAAACAGAATCAACAGGAAACACTCGTAAATATAAAATTTTTAAGAGGTTCTCCCATAACCATGAGAATGCAGAGTCCAAAATCTGCAGGGCAAGCTGTGAAGCTGACGATTCTGATGGAGGGTCTGGATGAACTCCACAGGAGAGGCTCGCTGGCTGAAGCAGGAAGAGAGCCTGTCTCTTCTGAATCCTCCTTAAAAGGCTTCCAGTGATTAGATTAAGCATCACTCATTGCAAAAGACACTTCCCTTGGCTGATTACAAATGGAATCAGCTGAGGATGCAGCCAATGTGATCATGATCTAATTCTATGAAATGTCGTCATCACAACAGACAGGCCAGCACTTGCCCAACCAGACAAACAGGTACCACCACTTGGCCAAGTTGATTCATGAACCTGACCATGACACTTATCTTTAGCCCAGTTTACAATTGAGTTGTTTATTCTTTTGTGTTGAGTTGTATGATTTCTTTGTATATACAGGAAATCAAACCTTTGTCCGATATGTGATTTCTAAATATTTATTCCCATTGGCTGCCTCTTCACCTTTTTGGCAAAGTCTTTCAAGGTGCAGAAGCATTTGCTTTTGAGGCATTCCCATTTATTTATATTTCCTTTTGTTGCTTGTGCTTTGGGTGTAAAGTTTAGGAACCTACCTCCTATTACGAAGTCTTAAAGGTATTTTCCTACATTTTCTTCTAGAAGCTTTATGGTGCTAGTACTTATATTTAGGTGTTTGATCCACTTTGAGTTAATTAAAGTTAATTAACTTTGAGTTAACTTTTGTGTAGGGTGTAAGATAGGGGTCTTCCTTCATTCTTTTGGCTATTGATAGTCAGTTCTTCCATGAACAATTTTTGAAAAGACTATTTTGTCCCAGTTCAAAGGATTTGGGGACCTTGTCAGAAGTCAGTTGATCATAGATTTGGTGGTCTATTTCTGCACTCTTGATTTAATTCCATTGGTCAATGCTTCTAACTTTGTGCCTGTACCATGCTGTTTTGACCACTGTAGTTTTCCTTTCTTATAGCTTCTTTAACTGGTTTTAATATTAAAGTAATATTAGCTTCATAAAATGAGTTAGGCAGAGTTCCTTTTTCCTCTATAATAAGTTTTTAAGTCAAGGAGTGTTAATCCTCTCACTTCATTCTTCTTTTTTTTAGGATGCTTCCAGCTATTCAGGGTCTCTTTCCCTTCCAGATGAATTTGGTAATTAGCTTTTCCAAATCTTCAAAGTAGGTTGCTGGAATATGTTGATTGGTAACATGTTGAATCTGTAGATCAATTTGGGGAAAATTGACATTGTAACTATATTTAGCCTTCCTATCCATGAGCAGGGAATGCCTTTCCACCTGTTTAGATCTCCCTTAATTTCTTTTAACAATGTTATGTAGTTTTCTATGTTCAAGTCCTTTACATCCCTACTTAAGTTCATTCCTAAGTACTTGATTATTTTAGTTACTATTTTGAATGGATTTTTTTCCTTAACTTATTCCTCAGCTAGTTCATTGCTTGTGTATAGAAATGTTACTGACTTTTGCACATTAATTTTATATCCCACCACCTTGCTGAATTTGTTTACTAGCTCAAGTAACTTTGCTGTAGATTTCTCAGGATCTTCCAAGTATAGTATCATATCATCTGCAAATAATGAGAGTTTTACTTCTTCCTTTCCAATCTGGATGCCTTTTATTTCTTTGTCTTGCCTGATTGCTCTAGCTAGAACTTCTAGCACAATGTTGTATAATAGTGGTGACAGTCGGCATCCTTGTCTTGTTCCTGATCTTAGGGGGAAAGCTTTCAGTCTCTCTCCATTGAGTACAATGCTGGCTATCAATTTTTCATATATTCCCTTTATTGTATTGAGGTAGTTACCTTTGATTCCTATCTTTTGGAGTGTTTTTACCAGAAATGAATGCTGAAATTTGTTGAATGCTTTTTCAGCATCAATTGAGATGATCACATGATTTTCCCTTTCAATTTGTTAATGTGCTATATTACATTAATTGATTTTCTAGTGTTGAACCATCTTTACATTCCTGGTATAAACTCCACTTGGTCATTGTGTATAACTCTTTTAATGTGTTGTTGGATTTTATTTGCTAATATTTTATTGAGAATTTGCATCTATGTTCATTAGGGAGATTGGCCTGTAGTTTTCCTTTCTTATAGCTTCTTTAACTGGTTTTGGTATTAAAGTAATATTAGCTTCATAAAATGAGTTAGGCAGAGTTCCTTTTTCCTCAATTTTTTTTGAAAAGTTTGAGCAGGATTGGTATTAGTTCTTTTTGGAGTGTTTGATAAAATTCTCCTGTGAAGTCATTTGGCCCTGGGCTTTTCTTTGTAGGAAGATTTTTGATGACTGATTGAATCTCTTCACTTGTGATTGGTTTGTTGAGATCTTCTACTTCCTCCTGAGTCAGTGTAGCTTGTTTGTGTGTCTCCGGGAATTTGTCCATTTCACCTAAGTTGTCTAGTTTGTTGGTGTATTATTGTTCATAGTATCCTCGTGATTTCTTTTATGTCTTCAGGGTCTATAGTAATGCACCCCTTCTCATTTCTGATTTTGTTTGCAAAATTGGCTTTTCACTTACATATTGCTTCTCTTTTAGGGAATATAGTTATAATTAAAAAATTCTTTCAAAATCTTTTTTTGATTCTGGTGATTTTACAGGTTTATTGAAAAGTATGAAATACAGGAATTTAGATCTGTGTACTTTAAAATTTCAATTTGAACTTATTCTATCTTTCCACAGAAATTCTAGGGAACTATTTGCATTTTACCAAGATAAAAAAGAAACATACTTTTCTGTAACCCTCATGCAACACTTATCATTCCTATTTAGAATAAAATAATAAAGCATCACCCATTATCTGTTAAATCACTTAAAGGGAGGCACTATGCTGTTTTGGAGGATAAACGGCAGAAACTACTTCTCTTGCCACTGACCTCACTACCTCAGACAATAGTCTCTGATTGTAAACTCAATTGTGCTGATAACCTTGGGCATGTTTTTGCTTTTCTGTTATCAAGTATAGACTAATTTCCCTAAATCACTTTGTTTTTCAACTGTCATGGTCCTTTGTTATTGGTCGTTGATTTTATTTATGTAAACAAATGATATTCACATATAACAGATTAAGTTCTTTGTAGGCAGGCTACTAAGTCTATAAGGATTCCTGTGGAAGCTTTGGTATGGTTGAACTTTCTGGAAATCTAGTAGAAACATGATTTGAAAAGTTAAGAACATAAGCATCCAGTGTTTTAGTCAATGAACATTTGTGAATTAAATATCTTTAAAATTGAAGTAAAAACAAATAGATCTCAAAGTTTGGGTTTTTGCAATAGTAGATTGAGTTTGTTACCTGTATTCAAACTTGAGGAACACTAAAAACCCATCTGCAACTATAAATTGCCTTGACCCACAGATTATTTTACTCTTGAGTTCCTTCAGGACTCTTGGATGAATGCCCACCATTTCCAGTTATTTATTTGCATCTACTTTGTCATTAGCTTAGAACATACTGTGCCTTTGTCACTATTTGTTCTGGTACCTTTGACCTTTCTGCTTCAAGCTGGAATTTGGGAGGGAAAGCGTTCATAGCATCTTCCTTAGCAAAGAATGAAGCAAAAAACTGATCAAGCCTTTGCTTCTTTTTCTTATTCCTAAAGGCCTCTTTTCCCTCACCATTAAAACTGTGCTATTTTGGACTAGACTCTGACAAAGCTGAGAAGTAAGGAAATCTGTTTCCCATCTTCTTTACAACCAAACTCTCAACCCCCAAGAGCTGCTACTCTTTAGCACCCCTACCTTCCACTGCTCCTCTCTGATAGGAGCCTGGGACCCTCAGGTGGCCTAGAGCAAGTCAGTCTAATTTCACAAAAGCTCACTAAGATAAGGATATTCAGACCAAGACTCTGCAGTGTGAGGTGGATCTAACATGGAATGTACTATTCTTAGTAGAGTAAGAAGGAAAATCAGAAACTTGGACTTAAACCTCAGATCTGACACAACTTGGATTTGGTGAGCAAGTTACTTGACCTCGCTGACCTTCATTTCCCCCTATGAAAAATAAGAATGGTAATAATAACTCAGACAAGTTGTTTTAAAGAGAATTACATATGGTTATAACTCTGAAAAAATATCCAAAATGTGAACTGCAAAGCACTAGACAAATTAGTGCTTAGATTGTCTTAACGGGGTTCTAGAAGGCACAGAAGTCATGATGCTCATTGGTAATGGCAGTTTTTAAATCTTACAACTGGGAGGCTCATTTTCAAGTGACATTAGTAGCCAGTTAACTGCTTCCTCCCCCACTGTTCTCATCATTCCCTCTCTCTAGAGCATTTATAATCCACAAGGAGTCCATCTGGAGGAGAGAGCAAATATCCAAAGGTTTTATGCTCTCGAACAGCCATACTATTTCAAGCTTGAATAAGAGCCCCATTATTACAGATTTTTTGTATACAATTCTGCTTTTAATGCCCCCAGATAGACTAATATTTAGGCTTTAGAGGAATTTCATGATTTTTTTTAGGGCCTGCCCTCTCCCACCAGAATTTTTAAATTAATCTCAATGTAATTTTTATTATCTATGAATCTATAACTTTAACCATGAACAATTTCAGAATTATATAATTAAATATTATTTTGTCCTTTTTCTTTTATAATTTCTCTATTATACAGATTTAAAAATGAAGCATAATTTTCCAGAAACAGCTTTTAAAAGTAAAGATACAAAAAGCATCCACTTCTTTTTATATTTTTATAAAAAGGATTCTACTTGTTTTCATGCTTTCCTTTCTATGCTTACCCTGGAGGACAGAAAAGGGCTGTAGAGAATCCACACACTTCCTTAAGTTACATAAAACTGTTTTATGTTCAGCCATGATCCATGACTCAACCCAGGGGAAGAATGACTGCTCTATATGACACATCTGAGAACCAGTCACAGTGGATGTTTGCAAACTTCTGACCTAATTCTGAGGGGGGTGTGTGTGTGTTGGCCTACAACAAGACAAAGGTCTTTTCTCCAGTAATTGTAGCATTTGCTCGCTATTTCAGAAACAGCAAAAATCCAATGCCTGGCATGTCATCCGCTGCCTAGATGAACGATAAATGCACGGCAGATGGGTCCTGAATGTCACCCTTTGATCGCCCAGCTTTCTGGGTGTCTGTCTAGATTTTCTTTTGCAGGACAATTTGGAAGCTTCTTTTGAACAGCTTCATTTTTTCATTTTTATTGGTTAAGAGATTACTCTACATTCTGTTCAGCAAGAAACACATTATTCTGTCATAGCTGCCTAGAAAGAAAAGCATTATCACATTGAGGAGAGATATAATTCTTGAAAGAAATTTGGCTCAGGGAAATAGACAGAAAAAAAATTATATTTTGGAGAGATTTATAGGGAACAATGGCCTTTAGTTATGCAGAACTTTCTAGTTGAGAAACTCAAACTCCTTTTTATAATTATTGACATTCATTTTTTTGTTTGCTTCACACATTATATTTAAAAAGGCCTAAAATGTCAGAGCATTTTGGATGCCTCTGAATACCCAGAAAAAATATATGCTCCTCTCTCTCGCCAAGTAAGTTACTCTCTGAATATAAATTAGCTCCGTCTAGAGTAGCATTAACTCTTTTAACATGAAAGAGTCTCTAGATATAAAAATAACAGAACTGAATATTATACTTACTACATGAGCACTTATTCCCCAAAAAGACCAGAATTATTAAGCTATAAATAAAATCATGACTGATCCTGTGAGCACATATTTACTGCTTATTTTTGCTTTCTTCTTGTGTTCAAGAGCAACAGTACACACCATCTAACTTAACTGACTTTAGTCAAACCTCTTTGCTACAAAGAATAGGTGCATTTACCTTATAATATGTAACACCCCACAGTGGAGCTGAGGCAGCATCCCATTATCAAATATATTAATATTTCTGGAGCAAAATGTATGAATATCCACACTAAATCAAAATTTAAGAAAAGAGTATAAATAGTTTCATTTCAGCTCATGTCAAGTTTTGTACTCAGGTAGGACAGGTCAGCCTTTCTCATCAAATTATTTTCCCAACATGGGATATAATTTCATGTTATATGTTAATTCATCCAAGCCCGTCTTTCCCAGCTTTCCCAGACCTACCTTCATAAAATTCACTAGTTGCTTGGGTAATCCTGATTTTCCTGATTTAATATTTAAATAAAAACTAATCAAGTTCCTATCCAATGAGAAATGGGAATCTTCCTCTTCCATCCCTGCCATATCTCCAAGTCTTCACTGATTTCTCTTTTCTGCTGGGTTCCCATTCTCAAACATATCTGGCTTTTGATGGCTATTTATTGTCTGTCTCATGTAACCCAACTATAAAGTAGAGCCCCTTTTCCTTTGAGTATCCAATATAACCAAAGCAAAGATGGAATAGCAAAGAAGAGACAGATATGGGAAATGTTAAGGCTGTAGAATGAATGAGACCTGGTTTTACCAGGCTGCAAGAAGCGAGTAAAAGATATTAAGTTCCTAGCTTAGGTGAATGCTTGAGAAATAGTAGTTCCTGCCAGTACAGATACAAAGAGCTTTCATTGAAAATATATTACATACATTAACAGAATTTTACTGATAATACAGTATAATGAGGAGGGAGTTATATCTTAGAATGACACAAAAAATGAATTAGATTTTTTAATTTAACAACCCTCTTCCATTCCCATCACTCAGAATTTTACCTGTTTCTCTTCAGGATTCCTGGGTCTCACCATGATGCTGGGACTCCCCTCTCTCTAGCTTCCTAATAGAGTAAATACTAGCCACTAATCACTAGCACTTGAAATTTGACTAGTCTAAATTGAGATGTATTGTCAGTATAACATATACCCTGGATTTGGGGGAAAATAAATATAAAATATAATTTTATAAAGATATGTTTAAATAATTAAATTTTAGATAGATTGCATTAAGTAAAATGTATTACTAAAATTAGCTTCAACTATTTCTTTTTATTTTTTAATGTAGCTAGTTAAAAATTTTAAATTATATATTTGACTTATTATGCCTAAGTCTTCCTTCCTCATAACTTCTGTGCTGTTGAAACTGTTATGTAATCCAGAAAAGCCATGTTCTTTTAATCCAGTCTTACAGGGGCACACCTATTATCAGGTGGGATCTTTTGATTAGGTTGTTTCCATGGAAATGTGACCCTGCCCATTCAAGGTGGGTCTCTTATTCCACTTACTAGATTCCTTTAAAACTCCCCTCCCCTAATCAAACCTTGTGAGAGACCTGGCTGAAAGTCAGTTGTCACACCCTTTGGACCTAAGCCTTTTTAAGTCACTCCCAAGGCACTTCTCTCTCTCTCCTTCGCATGAAAACACTGCCTTCTATTTCCCTACAGGCTGTCATCGGGAAGAATTCCTAATTTAACTCATGGGTAACTCTGGGTCAGGAGTGTTCTTTGGTCTTGGGGCTAAGTTGGATGTAACAACTTCCTCCTCTGCTCTTCTTCCCAAGAGTGTCTTTCCCAATCTTTCTTGGTTTTCTTTCAGAAACGCAAAACTCCTCCCATTTAGTATATCAAGAAGAAGTTCAGGTCTTTCCTGAACTCAGTGTGTGCCATGCCCACAGAAGTAGGGAGAAGGGATTGGAGAGGGAGTGTAAGAAACAGTTTCCCATTTCCTTCCTAGAGTGGCCATTAGGGTGTCTCTTAAGCAAAGTTCATCCTCTCCCAAAGATGAATTCTGCTGCTGACTTTAAAAGATAAAAGATATGCTTTCTACTAGCAACATGTATGGAAAAACATGTTTAGCAATCATTAACTTTGAAGACTCCATGTAGAATACAAGTGAACTGAAATTCTTGACTTTGTGTCTTTTTGTTGAACTGACAGAAAAAATCTTAGATAATGATTGCATCTTTACTTGAATTTCAGAGAGCCCAGGAACAAGACTGAGAGGGAGAGCAGAAAAAGATTGATAACATGACGGGAGGTTTCAATCAGGGTATGGCAAGACCTCATAAAACAATTCTTCCCATTGTCAGGGAACAGCTCTTTATCTACTAAATTAATATTTATTGAGCACCAACTAGGGTCCAGCAGTGTGCGTGCTGGGAACACAACTGTAGGTACTCAGAGCACTCAGTTTTTCTGAAGGCAATACTCTTCGCCCCTGGACAACGAGTGCCAAAACCCCTGATTCTCTATTTCCATTTCACTCTCTGATGATTGATATAGCTTGATGGTTAAAAAATTAGTGTTATTAATATTATACCTTCTAGTTAGAGGAAAGAAGGAAAGATAAAACACTACAGATGTTACAATTTCTTAAATTAAGCTAAAACATTAGAAAAAGAAATTCAAACTTTTATTTCTATAGAGAATAAAAAATATCTTGCCTATTCTTCCTTATAATCATCACCCCACTTTATACAATTTCAGAACTCAAGAAATGTGACAGAGCATAATCACTTGTTTCTTGCTTTTAGAAAAATGTACAGGAATAAAAAGATCTCCAAGCTTAAATAAACACCTCCAAACACTGTAGAATTATCATTAGTCTATGCCTCCTATGCGGCAAACTACTTTTTATTAAGAATTGTTGGGACTTTGTTCAATCTTTGAACATCATTTTTCTGAAAGTAAATTTAATAACTTAAAGAATTTAAGTTAATTTATATGAACTTTAAAAAGCCTTTCTATGTACATTTGTTAATTTTATGAATATGAAAAAAATTTCACCTACTTACTAAAATCACTGAAGTCCATAGGGGCTTATAATAATTCTTACAGATACCAGTGCTTCCCTCATAAAGGGTAGGGATTTCACATCATTTAGATACTTAAAAATTCAAATTCACATTTAATGAGTAGTAAAGATAGTACATGCCACCATATATTTGTGATGAGCAAAATACCATTCTAAGAACTTTACGTATGCTCACACTCAATCCTTACAACAATATTATGAGGTAGATATTATTATTACCCACATTTTACAAATGAGGGAACTGAAGCCCAAAAATAATTTTCCCAAGTTCACCAGCAAACTTGGCAGAGCCAAGGTGATCCTAACTCAGTAAGTCTGACTCCAGACTCTTCAGTTTGCAACATTGTGCTCTACTTCTTAACAAAATAAAAATAATAGTTATTGTTATTATTGTTTTTGTTTAATTAATGCAGATATGACTGTATGAAAACTTACATTTTTATCACTAAACTGAGAACAAATAGTTAACCAAGCAGTTATCAAAATCAATATACATTGGAAATAATCATCTCTCCTTTAAATGGTAGCGAGAAAACCATATCCACATTTAAAAAACTCCCACCATACATCATATATAAAACTCAACTCACCATGGATGACTAAACTAAATATAAGTGCTAAAACTATAAAACTCTTAAAAGATAACATAGAGGCAAATCTTCAACCTGGGATTTAGCAACAGATTCTTAGATAAAACACCAAAAACATAAACAACAAAGAAACAATAGATAAATTTGACTTCATCAAATTTAAAACTTCTGTGCATCAAAAAAAAACATTATGAAGCAAATGAAAAGGCTACCTACAGAATGGGAGAAAATAGTTGCAAGCGATGTGTCAGAGAGTCTTAATATTCAGAATACATAAAGAAGTTTTACACTGCAACAACAATAAGACAAACATCCCAATTTAAAAACAAGCAATGGACTTGAATAGACATTTCTCAAGAAGATATACTCTGTCCCTATAAATTTGCTGTTTCTAGACAACTCTTAAAGTGACATCATACAATATTTGTCCTTATGTATCTTGCTTATTTCACCGAGGACAATGTTCTCAAGTTTCTTTCATGTTGCAGCATGTCTCGGATCATCATTCTTGCTTATGGCTGAATAGTAGTCAGTTATGTATATGTACCACGTTTTATTTATTCATTCATTTGTTGATGGACTCTTAGGTTGTTTCCACCTTTTGATTGTTGTGAATAATACTACTAAAGCATTGGTATATAAGTATCTGTTTGAGACCCTGTTTTTACTTTCTTTGGATATATACCTAGAAAAGGAATTGCTAGGTCATATGGTAATTCTATATTTAACTTTTTGAGAAACAGCCATATTACTTTCCAAGTGGTTGCACCATTTTACATTCCCACCAACAATGCACTAGAATTTCAATTTTCTGCAGCCTTTTCAACATTGTTTCTTTTTTTAATAATAACTATCCTTGTGAGTGTGAAGTGCTATATCCCTATGGTTTTGACTCTCATTTCCCTAATGACTAATGATGTTGAGTGTCTTTTCAGATGCTTTCTGGATACTTGTGTATCTCCTTTGGAGAAAGATTAATACAAGACCTTTGTTCACTTCTCTAATTGTTGTCTTTTTGTTGTTGCATTGCAAACTTTCTTTATATATTCTGAATATTAAGGTCTATTTGGTATCTTTTCATAATTTTAATCTCTCTATCAATATCCTCTTTTTGTTCATCTATTATTTTCCTGATTTTCTTTACTTATGTTTCCATGTTTTTCCTTAACTCTTTGAATATATTTAGGACTACTTTTTAAAAGTCTCTGGTATGTACCAAGTCTAACACTTTGAATTGATGGTTTTTAATGCTTTAATCTTCTACTTTGCCTGGTCCATCACTTCCTGTTTCTTTGTACAATTTTTAGTCTTGTGTTGAAGCCAAACATTTTAATATTTGGGGGTTATTATCACTGGAATTTAGACTCTGTGGCATCTGTTCCTTAAGCATGTATCCAGTTAGTATTATGACTGAGCTTTCCTTGAATGCCAGATGCTAAAAAAAGGGGGTGGGTTAACATCTTTTCCAGTCTTTACAGATTAACCCAAGTGAATGCTCTCCTTCAGAACTTCTCCAATGAGTTTACAGAATAGCTTAGGGACAAAGCAGAGCAGTCACCCTGATCCTCTATGCACATATGCCTTATCTTGGGCATGCTCACGTGGCCCTAGGAATGCCCCCATTTACAAAGATAGAAATGTCCCCTCTTCCTTAGGAACCAGTTTCCTCATGGCCTTGGGCATTGCACTGTATGTCCTACAGCCAGCCACCCCTTGACCCAGGCAGGCACAAGTTGACTGCTCTCCTGAAGTGTTCTGAAAGAGAGCTCTATGAGCTGCTTTCTACAGGCAGGGGAAGTACCAAGATAGTGAAACTGCAATGAGTATCTTGGTTCAGTCCCTCAGGTCACCACCAGACAGTTGGGGCAGATATATATGCTCCTAGTACGTATATGAGGGTGACTCTGCTCCTTCTGAGACCAGGACAAGGGACCTGCACTTACAATGTGGGTTAGTGCTGCACCAAACTGGTAAGGGTATGGGGGAGGGGGCAGCCAGGGAGCCACAGGATCCTACACCTTTAAGATACCTGTTTTATGATTGGATGCTTCCCATTTGATTGTTTTCTGAAGCTTTGAGAAGATATTTTTGCTACTTCTTGCTAGTTGTTCAAAGTCACAGTGGGGGAACAGAGTTCTGAAGCTTCTCACTATGTCATCTTGATCAGGGAAGGGTAATACAATCAATGGGAGCATGTTAAACTTAAATTCTGCCACTTTGCTGAAGTAGTTTATTAGCTATAGTAGTTTTCCTGTGGAATTTTTTTGGATTTTCTGAATGTAGGATCCTGTCTCCTGCAAAGATAGTTTTAATTCTTCTTTTCTAGTTTGGATACCTTGTATTTTTCTAGACTAAATTGCTCTGGCTAGAATTCTAGTATAATACTGAAGGGCTGTGGTAAAAGCAGGCATTCTTGTCTTTTACCTGATATTAAGGGGAAGGCATTAAAACTTTCACCGTTGAGTATAATATTTTCTGTTTTTTTCATAAATGCCCTTTAATACGTTGAAAAAATCCCCTTCTAGTCCTAGTTTCCTGAATGTCTTGGCCAGGAAATGGTGATAGATTTTGTCAAATACCTTATTCTGCATCTATGAAGATTTTTCTCCTTGTTTTATTTATGTGGTCTATTACATTAATAGATTTTGTATGTTGAACTACCCTTGCATTTCTGGGATAAATGTCACTTAGTCATAGTACATAATCTACTCTTAAATTATTTGGGGGATTTTGAATATGAATTCACCAGTGAAGCCATCTGCTCCTGTACTTTTCTTTGATGAAAGGTTTTAAAGGTTCTTGATTCGATCTCTGCACTTGTTATAAAGCTGTTGAGGTTTTTCTTTTTTCTTTAGTCCTTTAGGTAATCTCTGCATTCCCATAAATTTTTCCATTTTTCTGAATTAACTAATTTATTAGCATAGATTTGTTCATAGAATTGTCTTTTAATTCTTTGCATTTCTGTCATATCTGTAGTAACATCATTTAAATTTCTGATTTTAGTTATTTGCATCATTTCTCTCTTCTGCTCAGTCTGGCTAAAAGTTTGTCGATTTTATTGACTTTTTTCAAAGAGCCAACTTTTTGTTTTCTTGATTCCTTCAATTGCTTTTCTATTCTCTCATTTATTTGTATTCTAATGTTAATTATTTCTTCCCTTCTGCTAACTTTGGTTTTTTTCTAGTTTCTCAAGACTTGAAATTAGGTTATTCATTTGAGATCTTTTCCCTTTTAACATAGCCATTCATAACTATAAATTTCTCACTGAACACTGCATTTACTGCCTAAGTGTTGGTTTGGTTTGTCTTTGTATTTATTCACCTCTAAGTTAAGTATTTTCTAGTATCTCCTGTAATTTCTTCCTTAACCCATTAGTTATTTAAGAGTGCGCTGTTTAATATCCACAGAATTATAAATTTTCCAGTTTTCTTCTGTTCTTGGATTTTAGTTTTACTACAGTCTCATTAGAGAAGGTATCTTGTATGATTTCAATATTTTTAAATTCATTAAGACCTATTTTGTGCACTAAGATATGAACTGTGTGGGAGAATGATCCATGTGCAATCGAAAAGAATGCTTATTCTGCTTCTGTGGGATGAATTATTCTATATGTCTTTTAGATCTAGTTGGCTTATAGTGCTCTTCAAGTTCTCTTTTTCCTTGTTGATTTTCTGTCTAGATATTCCATACAACGTTGAAACTGGTATATTGAAATCTCCAACTACTATTGTAGGACAGTCTATTTCTCCCTTCAGTTTTGTCAGTGTTTGCTTCATATGTTTTGAGAACTGTAATTGGTTGCAAATATGTTTACAATTATTATATATATATATCCTTGTTGAATTAGCTTTTTTATTGATATACAATGTCATTCTTTGTCTCTTGTAGCAGTTTTTGCTTTAAAGTGTCCGTGCCAATTTGAAAGGATTTATATACCCCAGAAAAGCCATGCTTTAATCCTAATCCAATCTTGTGGAGGCAGCTATTTCTTTTAATCCCTATTCAGTGCTACAGGTTGAGGATTTGATTACATTATCTCCAAAGAGATGTGATGCGTCCAATTTTGGATTAGATGGAGATGTGACTCCACCCATCCCGGGTGGGTCTTGATTAATTTACCGGAATCCTTAAAAAAGAGGAGGCATCTGGGAAAAAGCTAGCAACAGGAAAGAGTGATGAGAACCATGAGACCCACACAGCCAGAGACGTTTGGAGATGAAGAAGGAAAATGCCCCTGGGAGAGCTTCATGAAGCAAGAAGCCTGGAGAGAACACTAGCACACATTGCCGTGTTTGCAATGTGCCTTTCCAGTTGAGAGAGAAACCCTGAACTTCACTGGTCTCCCTTGAATGAAGGTAACCTCTTTTTGGTGCCTTAATTTGGACATTTTTATAGACTTGCTTTAATTGGAACATTTTCTTGGCCTTAGAACTGAAAACTTGCAACTTAATAAATTCCCCCTTTTTCAAAGCCATTCCATTTCTGATATATTGCATTCCAGCAGCTAGCAAACTAGAACAGCTTTTTTTCTTTAACTTTTTTATTGTATACATATATACAAGGCAAGAAAGAAAAAACAGTAGTTTTCAAAGCACTCTTCAACAAGTAGTGGTTACTTATAGTTACAGCCACCCCAGCTCACTTTTGATTAATAATTGCATGGAATTTTTTTCCTGTCCTTTCACTTTCAACTATTTGTGTCTTTGGAGCTGAGATAATCCCCTTTATAAAAGCCAATCCATTTTGGTATATTGCATTGCAGTAGCTTTAACAAACTAAAACACCAACTTAAAGTTAATAGCCTACACATACTTCCATCTATATATTTCCATTCCTCCATTTATATTCTTCTTGTCACAAATTACATCTCTATATTGTGTTCTATAACAGATGTTTTCATTGTTTTTTGTGCATTTGAATTTTAAGCCATATAAGAAATAAAAGCCAACATTACAAATGAAAAGTACATACTGAAATTTATTTTTACCCATATTATTATCTGTAATGGACACCTTTATTTTTTATACAGCTTTAAGTTACTGTCTAGTGTACTTTCCTTTCAACAAGGACTTGCTTCAGCATTTCTTGTAAGGCAGGTCTAGTGGTTATCATCTTCTTCTTTCTGTTTATCTGGAAATGATTGAATTTCTCCCTCTTATTTGAAAGACAGTTTTACCAGATATATTATTCTTGGAAAACTTTTTTTTTCTTTCAGCTCTTTAAATATGTCCTCCCACTGCCTTCTGGCCTCCACGGTTTCTAACTTTCTTTAGAGAATCAGATGTTATTCATATATTAAGGATCCCTTCTATATGAGGTGTGATTTCTCTTTTACTGTTTTCAGTATTCCATACTTGGCATTTGACAGCTTTATTACAAGGTGCCTCCATGAAGGTCTCCTCAAGTTCATCAAGCTTGATATTTGTTGAGGTTCTTGGATTCATATATACATATCTTTCATCAGATATCTGAAGTTTATAGCCATTATTTGTTTGAATATTTTTTTCTGCCCCTTTATCTTCTTTTCTCCTTCTGGGACTCCAGTGATACATATATTAGCATGCTTGATTGTGTCCCACAAATCCCTCAGACTCTGTTAATAGTTTTTCATTCTTTTTTAAAATGGCTCATTAGACTGGACAGTTTTCTCTTAGCTTTAAGCTTGCTGATCCTTTCTTCTGTTTCCTCCAATCTGTTGAACCCCACTATTGAATTTTCTGGTTCAGATACTGTACATTTTTGCTCCAGAATTTCCATTTGTTTTCTACACATTAGAACTCATTATTGTTCTCAATTTGTTCATATATTTTTCTCCTCATTTTATATAGTTTTTTGTCCATGTTTTCCTATAGTTCATTAATCTAACTTGAGAGAGTTTATCTAAGACATTTATTTAGTAATTCCAGACACTATGAGTTTCCTCCAGAATAGTTTCTGTCAAAATTATTATTATTATTATTTTGCTGTGACTGGGCCATATTTCCTGTATCCTGTATCCAAAACATACAGTTTTGGAAATTCTCGTTGAGAACTGGATACTCTGTGCATTATGTTGTGGTAACTCTGGAAATCCAGTTCCCTCACTCCTCACTCTTCCAGACCAAGAATAAGAGAAAAAAGAAAGAAAAAATAAATAAAAACAAGTAAAGAAAGAAAGGATAAATAAATAAATACTAACAAATAGACACAACACCCTCAAAAAAATAAAATCTCTCAGTAAATGCCAATGGGAAGCCATACACTGATCCTGTTGACGCCAAAACCCAGGCCAACATCTGCACCACTTCCATGGAGAGCCATTAGGCCAAAAATCATATCTAAAGAAAGAGAAATAAGATCCCCTTCCCCTCCCCAAAAGAAAAAGGTGCACTGGCTGGCTGTCTCGTAGATGTTAAAGTGAGGCCTGAAGCTACTGCTGTCAAGAGGGCTGAAATTGAAGTTAGTATTGGAGTTGACCCCTCAGGGATCTGCCAAACCAAACAATAAAAGCAAGAGAAAAAAAAGAAACCCAATTACTCCAAAAACGTGCACTGGCTCTTTTCATCCCACAGATATTGCTGTGAGCCCAGGAGCTGCTGCTGCCCAGAGAACCAAAACTTAGGCTAGTACCCAACAGTTCCTCAAGATCCTCCAGAAAAAGAAACACCCACCCAAAAAAGAAAGAAAACCAATGGAAAAAAAATGGTTCACTGTCTTCTACATCCTGGTGGATGCTGGTGAGAGTCCAGAAGCTAGCTGCTCCTGCCTGAAAGGTCAAAACCAATACCCACACACAGAAATAAAATAAAACAACAACTCTTTATGTTCAGGTGGATGCTGGTGAGAGTTCAGAAGCTGCTGCTATCCAGGCAGTGTAACTGGGGCTAGCATCTGTACTTTTCCCACAGGGATCTACTAGCCCAACCTGGACCTTCAACCCCAAATTTTGAAGTACCAGGTTTCACCTGCCTGCTCTGGCCCCAACCTGTGTTTCCCAGAGTGAGGCCATGCTTCTGCAGCTGCTGCCATTTTCCATAGCAGCTGCTGTGGAGTGAAAAAATGGGAGCTGGTCTCTGATTTGTACTTTCACTTACAAAAGCTGTTCTCTCAGCAGCCTCCACTTTCTCTAGCACTCCCATAGTTGTTCTAAATGTCCCATCTGCTTCCAGAATTTCTACCTAGTCAATTCTAATCCTTTAATCAAGGTCATTCAATTTTCTGGTGGAAGGAGCAATCTGTAACACTTCCAACTCTGTCATTTTGCATCGGCACTCTCCACCAAAACATATACTTATTGTTCTGCCTCTTTTCACTGCATAATTCTGCTCCAAAATCAAGTTTCATCTGAGTCTTCTAATTGGAGAAATCTAAATCATATCTGGCACCTTACTAAATAAATTTGAGATATATGGTTTTTTAGCTTTCCAACCTCTGCAAGACAAAAGAACACACACTAAAGGAAATTGGAAAAGATAAGTAATACAATAAATTTTTCTTCCACACTGGACATGTTCAGAAATCTGTGATTAGGCCAATAATCAACCACCCATTCACAGTTTAATTTCTCCATTCATTCAAAAGACATTTTAGTGTTGTTTGAGTGATAAGTCTTATGCCTCTCCCTTCGCTGTAACTTCTATTCTCTTTAAACTCATAGATTCATTATTCATCTACAATGTTATTGTACTCTGACTTTTTTTAATTTCAAAAAAGTGGAGGCTTATATTTTCTTGACATTGGTTTTATTGCTTTAAAAATTCTAATTTAACTGTTGGTTTTCAGTGTTGAAATTACTTGTCTGCCAAAGCAGTGGATGTTTTTATCTTGCATCTGGTAGCAAGAACTATAGGGGGTGAAAATAATCTCTTTCCATTCCTATGTTTCTGCATTCCTACTCATCTGAAGAACATATGTCATTAATTTCATTTAATAATAATCATCATTTAATAATGATGATGATGAAAAGGAAGAAGAAAAAGAGAAGGATGATATGGAGTGCCTGCCATATACTAAGTTCTATGCTTAACATTCAACTTAGATGGTCTTATTTAATTCTCATAATAGCTTTATTAGAAAGGTTCTACTATAATCACTATTTTATAAGTGGGGAAACTAAAACAATAAAGAATAATAAAATAATCTTACAAAACAATTATCAGTTTTAACCAAGTATAATTATACTTCTAAGCCTTTCTCACATAAAGAAAGGAGTTCTTGCCTGAAATCAAAATGCAGTAAGAATTCCCATGAGATCCATTATGATATGTACAAGCTACTCTATATCTGTATAATTGAGTCTGTGATTTTTCTAAAAGAGTAAGATCTAACTCAAGTTTACATTCTGTGAGAAGGAAACTCTAATCCCAAATTTATTTATAGTTAATACTTTTTTGTACTAATAGCAGAGCATGTGAAACTATTTTTCCATTGAGCCTATTATTTTAGCCCTTCTATCTAAAAGGTTGGGAGAAACCAAAATGATACTTCTCCCTGAAAGAGAAACACTGATTAGAATTTGACTTTATCAACACAAATTAGCATTGTTCAGACCCTGAATTTTAAAGGGGAAGTTTTCAGTAATCACAGCAGCACCCCAGAAGATAAATTATGTCCCTCAGCCTTGGATTCCAGTGATTACCTTGGCATCTGATCATGGCATTAGTAAACTCAGAAATGTGAGTAAAGAGTACATGACACAGAATACCACCTTGCCCTTAATTTGTGATGTGTCTTTTAATAAGCCACTTAACTTCTTCCCCATCAGCTTCCTCATCTGTAAAATAAGGATTGAAAATAAACTCTCAGAACTTGGTCAGCATTAATTGGTGTTTTAAAAACATATTAAGATTTGAGCACAGAGTAAAATAATGTTAAAACATCCAAATTGGTACCCTGATTTGTCTTGCGTTACTTACCTAACTTGGCAAGAGATTTTGATCAATTCCATTTCTCCACAACTTTATCAAGAACTGTCTAGGTAGGTTAAAGTACTCCTTCTGAAATCCCAAAACAATGTTTTTAAGTATATAAACATGAAAGTAAGTGTTCACAATTGATTACGCCAGAACTAGAAGGTAATTTGATTTCTCAGTAAAATACTGATTGAGTGACATTTTTTCTTTGCTATGCGGAAATTCCTGTACAGCATGAAATTATAGTAACCACTGACATTTCATTATAAGTGCCCCACAGAGGTTTTAGATAGCTATAAATAACTTAATGGAATAAAAATTGAGAGATTAAATATTTCCCATAGATTAAATTTTAAACAACACTGTTTTGTTGTCCTAAAGGAAAAAATGCAATAATAAAATCTGTTATCTGAAACTGACCAAAAGTATGCATTTTTTTCTGTGAGAACATTAATCCAACCCACAAATATTTATTTTAACACTATCACATGCCAAGCAATAGTCTAGGTACTGGAAGTACCTAGATCAAAATCCCTAGAATCAAAACAGATCAAAATCCCTAGAATCGTGGAGCTTACATTCTAGTGATTAGGAGGAGAGACAGAAAAATAATACAAACATACTTACAAACAAACATAAATACATACAACACAGTATGTCAGAGGCAGATAAATGTTATTTAAAATACAAAACCGGAAAAAAATTACCAGGGAAGATGAAGTATTTGGAAGGGTTGGTTTAAGTGATCCCAGCAATTTTAAACAGTGTGGTCAGAAACAACCTTCCTGGGAGAGGACAAGTGAACAAAGACCTAAAGCTTTGTTTGTAGGTAACTTACGGAAGTCTGATGCATTCTGCCAGGTTTGAAAATCAACCAAGTGACTAGAGTGGAAGAAGCAGAGTGTAATATGAACAGAATGGTAGAAGTCAAGGATATATCATGAGGTACCCCTTATGAAGTAAAACAGGTATCTTATTCTCTATATGGAGAATAAATTATTTTAATACAAAGGTGATGGCAGGCAGAATGGGTAGGAGGCTACCTCACTGAGTCAGGTGAAAGGTGATGCTGGCTGGGACCAGAATAGCGGTAATGAAGGTGATACGATGTGGTTGGGCTCTTGATCTATTTTAAATGTGACACTAAAAGAATTTACTAAATGATTAGATGTGGAATTTAAAAGAAAGAGAATAGTCAAGAACGGCATTAAGATTTTTAGACCAAGTATCCAGAAGGATAGAATTACCATCAACAGAGATGGGAAAGACTTCAAAAAGATTACGCTTTTGTAAAAAATAGTTTATTTTCAAGTATGTATATTTTGAAAATCTTATTTGACATGAAATGGAGAAATGGGATAGATGCTGGTTAGATAAGATTGGAATCTAAGGGAGAAATCCAGGCTAAAGAAACAAACTCAATCTTCATCTATATAAACATGAAGTTTAAGCCCTGAAAGTTCTACGAGATCACATCAAGTGAGAATGACAACAACAACAACAAAAAGTAGACTTGCTAATTCAGAACAATCCTTTTGCTAAAAAGTAAATGTTTAACTATATTTAAAATCATCTTCAGAAAGTATCTAGGCTAATCTTATCTGGGTAGTTCAGAAAATCTCAACTTTTACACTGGATTAGGGTGGTACTAAAACACTAGAGCACCCCAGAAACCTGGAAGAAATCATGAAAAATATTTTTTTGAAGAATGTAATATATAGGCTTCAAAGTATTTCTATAAACTACTTTCAAATATAATATCTGATATACAATTAAAAATAACAAGGCACCCAGGGATTCCATGTATTGGAATTTTCAAAATCAGATTTAGGAAAATCATGCTAACTTTATTCAAGAAAAGCGGAGAAAAAAGCAATGGGGATTTCTTATGGATCCTGAGCTTTTCATAATACTAATGTAAAAAAGGGTTAAAGAGTATAATAAGAATAAACCTTATGATCTCAAGGCAGATAGCAGTGGAGAAGCTACAACTGTTGGTGGGAAAAGAAGGCAAAATTGGAAACTATAAAAAGAAATCATAGCAAATTTGAGAAAGAGCTAAAAACAAAAGTAAGAAATCAGTGGGAGAACTTAAAAGCAAACTGTATCCAGCTAAAGAGAAAAATAGTGAACTGGAAAAGATCAGAAAAATAATGCAGAAAGGCTAAACCAAATGTAGAGTAAGAATGCTAGGGCACACTGTGAAGTTCAACATATATATTATTGGATTTCTGGATGAAGAGGAAGGAGGTGCAAGCAATATTTGAAGAGATGATAACTAAAAAATTTTAAAATCTGTTGAAAGATATCAATCCACAGACTCAAGAAGACCAACAAGTTCTAAGAGGCATAAACAAAAAGAAAAGAGAATATTTTCAATATTTAAATCCTGGAGAACATCTATATTTAGAAATAGGAGAGGTGAGAAGAAAGCAGTAGAGGAGACTCAAAAGGAGCATCCAGAGATCTATAAGAATAAATAGGAAGCAAAATGAAAAACTGATTTCAAGGAAGAGTATCCAAGTGTGTCAAATGCTACTGAGAGATCCTGATGGATCAAGTAAAATGGAATTGACGCATTGATTTTAACAATATGGAAATCATTAGTGACCTTGAGAAGAGTAGCTTTGTTGGAATTGTGGGAGTGAAAACCTGATCAGTCAAGAGAGAATGAAGGGAAAGAAATTGAAGACAGTTAGTAGAGACAATACTTCTAAAACAAAGAACTGAGAGGATCAGGTGAGTATTGAAAAAGAAAGAAATTAAAATGACCAAGTTTTTTTTAATTAAAGTAGTGTTTGAGAGCATGACTATCAGCTTGGAATCAAACATTTCATAAAACAGAGGAAGTGACTCAGACGTCTGTAATTGACTATAAAAAGGAGGAATGGTAAGTGGTATAACATAATGATATGAGATTCACAACTGGAGCAGAGAGATGAAAATGAAATGGAAGCAATAGCAAAAACTGTGAGAGATTTGTATCACTTCTGTGGTTCCAGTGGTGGAACCAGAGTTCTCTTGGGAAACAGAACAAACAGGAGATATCGGTAAACATTATGAGATTGTATAAAATTGAATTATACAACTGTGGAGATGCATGTGTTCAAATTCCATACAGCCTAACTATCATAGGTGATAGCAGGAATACAAAAGAAAGAACATACTTGATGGTGATGCAGGAGAGCAGTGTCTTCAGGAAAGAGCAAAGTTTTATTTAGAGAAAGATAACTTAACCTTCAGAAAATGACAGCCTGTGAATTCCAGAAGGCACAAGAACAGGTTTTCAGAATTTAGAACTAGGTCAATGCTGCAGCAAGAAAACACTATATATGGAGCCATAGAAAGGTGGAAAGCCAGCAGTGGGAATTATCTATGGATCCTGTGCTTCTTGTGGTTACTAATGTATAAAGGCATAATGAGAACGAATTCTTATGAATTAAGAATGAATGAATGCAGTGAAAGGGGAAGGGTTTCCAAGAGCAGACAAAAGTCTGGGCCCCCTCTTCACTTCTACCAATGGTGATATGGTGGCTCAGGGAAGGGTGGTCTTATGTAGCATGGAGAGTCTTGTGACTATTGGACTAATAATTCAATTAAATAATATTTATATAGAAAACTTTTTTGTGTGAAACACTGAAAATTTAAATATAGGACACCAAAATCAGATGTTGTCCCTTTTGTAATGTAGAGTCATACTCCAGTGAGTAGAATAAAATAAAATACATTAAAAGATCATAAGTCATGGTTGAATCTGACAAGTGTCATGAAAAATGTAGATGTTATGGAAGTACATTGGAAAATGAGAGCATCAGCCAGCATTTGAGATGAACATTGAAGGATGGACAGAATTTCAATAAAGCATTAAAATGCTAATATGAACTTTATTTGGAAAATTGTAGGGAGCTATTGAATGTTTGAGAATGGGAAGATTCATCTGGTATAACATAAAATGGATTGAGTAGAAAAGAACTGAAGGTTGGAAGATTTGTAAGTGTTCTATAGTAATAGCTGAGATGAATAATGAAATAAACATGATGGTAGCTGGGAGAATGAAAAGGAGAGAAAGAATGAAAACCTGATTGCATTGATCAGCCATTGTCACAATAACACTTTTTAACCAACAATAACACTTTTTCAACCATCTCTCATCTCTCTTGCACTAGAGGGATTTTAAAAAATGCAAAAGATTTTTCCCTGGGTAACAAAAAAATAAACAAAAACAATAAAATAGATGAAAAGTTGATTGGATGATTAAGCTGTAAGAGCCCAAGGACAGGTAATCACAGTTTCTGTGAAGCTATATTGATTTTGAAATAAATATTATGTACAATTATCTCTAATATATGTATATATAATGTAACTATCTCTAATATATGAAAAAAACTAAATAATACAAGAAGGATGTCATGATAGTTTACTGACTTAGAAGACATTTTTTGTTGATATGTTTAATTAACACTGGTAACACACTTGCTATATACACTGGACTAGAATAAGCATTTAAAATACCAAAATAAGTAAGATGATGAGTCTTCTCTGAAGAGTTCCTAGTCCAGAAGATAAGACAGAGACATATGTTAATAAATAATTACAATGTAATCTGACAATGTAGATTAATACAAAATTCTGCTCTAACATAGAAAATTGAAGAGTCAACTTTGCTTTACTGTGAGGGGCAGGAATGGTGAGGGGTAGGTGCACATGGAATTCTTCTCAGAGTAGATGGGTTTGATTAGGTTAGATTGAAGAGGAATAATCATGAGCAAAGAGAAAGCATTTGAGAATATACTTCAAAATCAATAGCCTGCGGAGTAAGTGGTGACAAAGTTGGCAAGGTATAAATGAGTCAACATATAATAGGCAGAGCAGTCTATGCTGGCATTTGATCTTTATTGTGGAAATAACAAGAACCATTTAAGTAGGAGGAATAATATCTATTTCATGGCCAAGGTGGAACCTATATGCAAAGTCATCCTTAGTCTCTTTTCTCACTCACTCTCATTGCCATCCAATCAATGACCATATCCTAAAAGCTTTGCTTGTAATGGGTTTCTTAAGTCTGTATACCTTCTCTACATTTCTAGAGATACCATTCCATTCCAGTCTCTATTTGTGTTATTATAATAGCCCTTCATCATGTATTAGTTATCTATTGCTGTATAATAAATTACTCCAAACCTTAACAGCTTAAAACAACAAACACATAGTTTCTTTGTGTCAGGAATTTATGAGCAACTTAGCTAGGTGGTTCTGCTTCAGAATTTCTCATGGAGTTGAGGTCAAAATGTCATCCAGAGCTGCAGTCATGTGAAAGCTATACTGAAGCATCACGATTTACTCCTAAGAAGGCTTAATCTCATGGCTGAGACTGGCCATTAGCAAAAGTCCTCAGTTTCTTGCCATGTAGACTTCTCCATAGGACTGCTTGAGTATGCTCATGACATGACGGCTTGTTTCTCTCTGAATTAGTGATCTAAGAGACAGCAAGGTAGAAGCTGCAATGTCTTTTATGATCTAGCATCAGAAGTCACACTCCATAATTTCTGTAACATCCTATTATTTACACAGACCAGGTCTTTTCACTGTGGGAGAGGGCTATACAAGGGCATAAGTGCCAAGAGGTGAGACTCATTGAGTGCCTTCTTGAAAGATGACTACTGCAGTTGCTCTGTGGCACATTGAAAATAAATCTAAACTCTGTACAAAGGCATCCAAGGTCTTTATGCTCTGCCCCCTGCCCTCTTTTTCCCCCCTGTACCAACGAACCCTTTGCCATTCCTTGTACCATCAAGTTTTTTTTGTTGTTATTGACTTTATTCAAGATGACCTCTTGGTTCCAAATGTCCTCTCTTCTTCTAGCATGCATGCCCAGCCTCATCTTCATTTTCCTTCCTAAGTTATCTCCTACTCATCTTTCAAGATTGACTTTGGGAGTCATTTTGTCTAGCAAATCTTTCCTGAATTTATCCTTCAATTTCTGCCCCAAGATCTTACACCACTCTTTAGTCCTTAATACTGTGCATATATTTATTGTTTCTCTTATCATATTCTGTAATAATTATCCAGTTTCACACCTGTCTCCTCTACTAAATAGGAAACATTTTTAAGATCTAAAAACTTGTCATATTCATATAAGTATTCGCATCACTGCACAAAGTGTCTGGTAAATAGTAGGCACTCAAAAATGTCTGTAGAATGAATCACTGATTACATTTCCATGTTGGAAAGATTATTTTGATAGTGATATAAATATATGCACTCTGGATATATGTGGGCAAAATGGGGTCAGGAAAATCAGTTAAGAGTCTATTTAGATAGACTGAAAAATGAGTAAGACAGTGATGATAGAGGGTTAAGGTTGAATTAAAGGGACTTTTATGAAATTGAATCTATAGAACTAACAGACAAGTTTTGGAGGAGGCAGGGATGAGAGTATCATTAGAAAGATGATGGCTGAATCAGGGGAAGTGAGAAAGATTACCAAGAAGAAAATGGATTGAGAAAAGATATCCCAAAGTAGAACATGTGGTTCTATATTCATATCTTCAGTGGTTAGCACACTGTCTGGGACATGGTGAAGTCTCAATAAATGTCTGTTTTGGTTTCTTTAATTTTCTTAATTATCAAAAGGCAGCAAGAATAGAAAGAGAGGATCAAGAGAAGAAGAAGAAAAAGAGGACAGATAAGAGGAGGAAGAGGGGAAGAGGTAGATGAAGAAAAAGTGAAATATTTAATTAAAAAAAACTTTAAATAAAAAAACAGATCCCAGTGGTAAACTTTAGGGTTGTTTACCTTAAAGATACAAGAAAAAGAAGGAGCTAAAACCTAATTTTGGCTATTTAAAAAATTGCATTTAGTCACTTCACTTCAAGATCAAAGATCAACATGGGAGGTGGGAAATGAGGGTGGTGTAGAGAGGGGAGAAATTTAGTTTGTCCTATCAAGCACTAGTAAATAGCCAGGAACTGGATGGAACAACTGCTGGAGGGACATCAGTGGCTGGACATACAGTGTACACCAGTCTGGGATGGTGCAACAGCTGAGATCCCATACAGAATTGTAAGTCTCCCAAGTCATGGAGTCTGGTATCCCTCCCGCAGGGACATGGCCATTGATACCCTGAGGGGAAAGGAAACAGACTTTACTCATAGCAAGGACTTAGCTGAACCAAGCTCCAATAGCAGAATTAATTAACAAGTTCTGACTACTGAATGTAGGTCCTGAGCACAGATAAACCTGGAGTAAGCACTAAAGGAACCAGGAGTTTTCACTCCAGCAGAGAGGGGAAAAGCTGACAGGAAAAAAAAAGAGGCTTTTTGAGTTGGACAGCATAAAATACTAGAAAAGGGGCTGAACCCCAAGAAATGAGGGCACATAGAGCCTGGGGACACATAGAGCCACTCCCAACACAAGCTCTTGATTGGCAAAGCAGGGAAGTTAGGGACCAGCTCTAAAAACCTTTTTTTTTGTTTACTTCTTAACAGCAAATTATATAGAACTGTAAGCACTCTCAGGTTCCAGCACTGCCCCAGACAAAAACAGAATTAAGCATGTTTGAGAAGCAAAGTCAGGAGAAAGGGGTTAATGCCCTGAAGGGCCTATCTCCTCCAAGAAAAGGGGGACAGGGCCCAGCTCAAGGGGAGGCCCTCCTTCAGGGAATTCAGGCCACAGTAGCTGATAAACAGAAGAAATAAAAGCCCATCTACTATCTCAGCCTCTGTCTCAACCACACAACTGGCAGGGAAAGGCTGCTGAAATTAAAGGCACTGCATCAATTTATGACAGTGGGGAGCTGTGGATTAACAATTGCCACTTGCTTGGCATAATAGGAAAAGTACAGAGGCATCATAGGAAAGTCTGACATCCTGCCGGGTCTCACTCACTCAGGGAAACTTGATACTGGCTACTTTCTCCTCCTGAGATGTGGGCCTGTCTGCTGTGGGAAAATATGATTGGGTTGATAATATCTGAAGAGACCCGCCTCAAAAAAGGGGGAGGGGCATATAGGGAAGGAAAGAAATAAAAAAACAGAATAAAAAAATTATGATCAGTTAAACAGAAGCTATGTAGAGATCTAGAATAAGTTTAACAGAATGTCAAAGAACAGATAGAGAACAAAGCTATCCAGAAAAAAAAAAAACCTAGGTAAAAAAAGAACTTCCAGAATACACTAATTAAGGAAATCAAATGCCTAGACACCAGCAAAAAATGAGTCATACTAGGAAAATCAAAGATATGGCCCAGCCAAATGAACAAAACAACACTTCAAACGAGATATGGAAGTTGAAACAAATAATTCAGAATGTTCAAATAGACATGCAAAATCTCATCAAAAATCAAATCAATGAGTTGAGGAAGGATATAAAGAAGACATTGGGTGAACATAAAGAACTGGAAAGTTTGAAAACAACAAATCACAGAATTTATTCGAATGAAAAGCTCAATAGAAGAGATGAAAAAAACAATGGAGACCTCCAACAAAAGATTGAAGAGGCAGAAGAAAGAATCAGTGAACTAGAGGACAAGACATCTGAAATCCAACATGCAAAAGAATATATAAGGAAAAGGATGGAAAAATATAAGCAGGGTCTCAGGGAATTGAATGACAATATGAAGCACATGAATACAGCTATTATAGGTATCCCAGAAGGAGAAGAGAAGTGAAAAGGAGCAGAAAGACTAATGGATGAAACAACTGCTGAAAATTTCCCATCTCTTATGAAAGACATAAAGTTACAGATCCAAGAAGTGCAGCACACCCTGAGCAGAATAAATCCAAATAGATCTAATCCAAAGCATTTAGCAATCAGATTGCCAAATATCAATAACACTAAATGCTAATGGATTAAACTCCTCAATTGGAAGGCACAGACTGGCAGAATGGATTTAAAAACAGGACTCATCTATATGCTGTCTACAAGAGACTCACTTTAAACCCCAAAGACAAAATAGGTTGAAAGTGAAAAGTTGGAAAAAGATATTTCATGCAAACAAGAACCAAAAAAAAGAGTAGAAGTAGCTTTGCTAATATCTGACAAATTAGAGTTCAAATGTAAAACAATTAAAAGAGACAAAGAAGGTCTCTACATATCAATAAAAGAAACAATTCAACAAAAAGACATAACAATCATAAATATTTATGCACTGAGCCAGAGTGCTCCAAAATACATGAAGCAAACACTGACAACACTGAAAGAAAAAGTAGACACCTCTCCAATAATAGTTGGAGACTTCAAGACCTTTCTCTCATCAACGAATAGAACATCTAGACAGAGGATCAGTAAGGAAACACAGATTGTGAATAATATGATAAATGAACTAGACTTAACAGACATTTACAGAACATTACACCCCACAACAGCAGGACATACATTTGTCTCAAATATTCATGGATCATTCTCAAGGATAGACAATAAGCTGGGTCACAAAGCAAGTATCAATAAATTTGAAAAGACTGAAGTTATACAAAAACCTTTCTCAGATCATAATGAAATTGGAAATCAATAACAGACAGAGGGCCAGAAAATTCACAAATATATGGAGGCTAAACAACCAGCAGATCAAAGAAGAAATTACAAAAAAAAAATCACTAAATATTTCTAGGCAAATTAACATGAAAACAAAAATCTCAAAATTTATGGGATGCAGCAAAGGCAGTGCTGAGAGGGAAATTTATTGCTTTAAATGCCTATATTAAAAAGGAAGAAAGAGCAAAAATTGAGGAATTAGCTGTTCACTTAGAAGACCTAGAGAAAGAACATCAAACTAACCCCAAAGCAAACAAAAGGAAAGAAATAATGAAGATTAGAGCAGAAATAAATGAAATTGAGAATATGAAAACAATTGAGAAAATCAACAAAACTAGAAGTTAGTTCTTTGAGAAAATCAACAAAATTGATGGATGTTTAGCTAAGCTGACAAAAAAAAAAGAGAGAGAGAGATGATGGTGCAAATAAACTCAGAAATAGAAAAGGGGGCATAACCACTGACCCCACAGTGGTTGAGAAGATACTATGAGATATAAAGGATTTAATGAGAAAATACTATAAGCAACTATATGTTAATAAACTAGAAAATGTAGATGAAATGGACAACTTCCTAGAAAGGCATAAACAACCAACATTGACTCAAGAAGAAATAGAAGACTTCAACAAACCAATCACAAGTAAGGAGATTGAATCAGTCTTCTAGAAGCTCCCAAAAAAGAAAAGTCCAGGACCAGAAGACTTCACATATGAATTCTACCTACATTCAAGAAAGAATTAGTACCAATTCTGCTCAAACTCTTCAAAAAATTGAAGAGGAGGGAAAGCTAACTCATTCTATAAAACCATCACCCTATTACCAAAGCCAGGCAAAGATAACTACAAGAAAAGAAAATCATAGACCAATCTCTTCAATGAATATAGATGTAAAAATCTTCAACAAATACTTGCAAATCGAATCCAGAAGCACATTTAAAATACAATAAGCAAGTGGGATTTACTCCAAGTATGCAAAGATGGTTCAGCAAAGAATATCAATTAATGTAATGCATCATTTCAATAAATCAAAGCAGTCAAACCAAATGATCATCTCAATTGATGCAGAAAAGGCATTTGACAAAATTCAACATCCTTTCTTGATGGAAATACTCCAAAGGATAGGAATAGAAGGGAACTTCCTCAAGATGATAAATGAAAAATAAAAAAAGCCCACAGCTAACATCATCCTCAATGGGGAAAGATTGAACACTTTCCATCTAAGATTAGGAACAAGACAAAGATGCCATTGTCACCACTGTTATTCAACATTGTGCTGGAATTTCTAACCAGAGCAATTAGGCAAGAAAAAGAAACAAAAGGCATCCAAATTGCAAATAAAAAATTAGAACTCTCAATGTTTGCAGATGACATGATATTATATGTTGAAAATTTTTTAAAAATCTATAGCAAATATACTAGAGATAATAAATGAGTACAGCAAAGTGGAAGGATTCAAGATCAACACCCCAAAATTAGTAGGGTTTCTATACACTAGTAATGAGCAATCTGAGGAGGAAATCGAGAAAAAATCCATTTACAATAGCAACCAAAAGAATCAAATAAGTAGGAAAAAATTTAACTAAGGATACAAAAGACCTATACACAGAAAACCATAAGAAACTGCTAAAAGAAATCATGGAAGACCTCAATAAATGAAGGACATATTGTGTTCATGGATTGGAAGATCAAACACAGTTGATGTCAGTTCTACCCAAATTGACTTATATAGACTCAATGCAATATCAATTAAAATCTCAACAACTTACTTTTTGCTGAATAGAAAAACAATAGTCAAATTTATTTGGAAGGGTAGGGTGCCCCCAAATACCTAAAAATATCTTGAGAAAGAGGAATGAAGTAGGAGGTCTCACACTATCTGATTTTAAAGCATATTGCAAAGCTACAGTGGTCAAAACAACAGGGTACTGACATAAAAATAGATATACTGACCAATGGAATCAAACTGAGACTACAGAAATAGACCCACTCATCTATCAAAAATTGATCTTTGATAAGGTGGTAAAGCCAACCCACCTGGGACAGAGCAGCCTCTTCAATAAATGGTGCTTGGAAAACAGGATATTCATATGTAAAAAATGAAAGAGGATCCATATCTCACACCCTGTGCTGGTTTGAAAGGATGTATGTCTCCTAGAAAAGCCACACCTTAATCAAAATCCCATTTCATGAGGGTAGAATAATCCCTATTCAATACTACATGTTTGAAACTGTAATCAGAGCATCTCCCTGGAGATGTGATTTAATCAAGAGTGGTTGTTAAACTGGATTAGGTGATGACATGTCTCTACCCATTTGGGTGGTCTTCATTAGTTTCTGAAATGTTTCCAAAAGAGGAAACATTTTGGAGAATTAGAGAAATTCAGAGACAGCAAAGCAGAATGGCATAGCCACGAGAAGCAGAGTGCACAAGCCAGCAACCTTTGGAGATGAAGAAGGAAAATGCCTCCGGGGAGCTTCCTGAAACAGGGAGCCAGGAAAATAAGCTAGCAGATGATGCTGTGTTTGCCATGTGCCCTTCCAGAAGAGAAATGAACCCCGACTGTGTTCACCATGTGCCTTTCCAGATGAGAGAGAAACTCTGAACTTCATCGGCCTTCTTGAATCAAGGCATCTTTCCCTGGATGCCTTAGATTGGAAATCTCTATAGACTTGTTTTAATTGGGACATCTTCCCAGCCTTAGAACTGTAAACTAGCAACTTATTAAATTCCCCTTTTTAAAAGCCATTCCATTTTTGGTATATTGCATTTCGACAGCTAGCAAACTGGGACACACTCTATACAAAAAAAAAAACTCAAAATGGAACAAAGACCTAAATATGCGAGTTAATAACATAAAACTTTTAGAAGAAAATGTAGGGAAATACCTTAAAGATCCTGTACTAGGAGGTGGTTTCCTAGATTTTACACCCAAAGCATGAGCAATGAAAAAAGAAATAGATAACAGCATCTCCTCACAATTAAACATTTTTGTGCATCAAATAGTCAGGAAAGTAAAAAGGTAGCTTATGCAATAGGAGACAATATTTGGAAACCGCATATCAGATATGGGTTTACTATCCAGAATATATAAAGAGATTCTACAACTCAACAACTCAAAGACAAACAGCTCAATTTAAAAATGGGCAAAAGACATGAACAGACACTTTTCAGAAGATAAATAAATATGGCTAAAAGGCACTTGAAAAGATGTTCAACTTAAGTGGCTATTAGGAAAATGCAAATCAAAACCACAATGAGATATCATCTCACATCCACCAGAAAGGCCACTATCAAAAAATTTAAAAAAAAACAGAAAACAACAAACATTGGAAAGGATGTGAAGAGGCACACTTATCCACTGTTGGTGGGAATGTAAAATGGTACAACCATTGTGGAAGGCACTTTGGCAGTTCCTCAGGAAGCTAAGTATGGAATTGCTATATAATCCAGCAATACCATTGCTAGGTATCTACTCAGAGGACATGAGGGCAAGGACACAAATGGACATTTGCTCACCAATGTTTATAGAAGCATTATTTATGATTGCCAAGAGATGGAAACCATCCAAATGTCCATCATTGGAGGAGGGACCAAACAAGCTGTGGTATATACATACAATGGGCTATTACACAGCTGTAAGGCAGAATAAAGTCATGAAGCATGTGACAACATGGATAACACCTGAAGACATCATGCTGAGTGAAATTAGCCAGAAGCAAAAGACAAATACTGTACAGTCTCACTAGTATGAGCTAACACTAATGAGCAAACTTTGAGAGTTAAAATGAAGAACACAGGTTATCAGGAGATAGAAAGAGGGTAGTGATAGGGCATTTGGTACTGAAGGAATACAGAACATGCTACAGGACTGATTGTAAAACCTCAGAAATGGATAGCACAATACTGAAGTATGGTTGAGGGAAAAGGGCTGGCAGCATGTATGACATGAAAAGGAAAGATAGAGGACAGACTGAGATGATTAGCTTAGGAATGCTTAAAGTAGACAATGATAGTGATTAATTGTACAAATATAAAAATGTTTTAGCATGAGAAAGAACAAATGAATGTCAACATTGCAAGGTGTTGAAAATGGGATGGTATAAAGGAAAAAGTACAATCAATGCAAGCTGGAATCTATAGTTAACAGTAACATTGTAATATGCTTCTACTGAATGCAACAAAGGCATTATGCTAAAACTAAAAGTCATCAAGTAGGGGATACGGTGGAGCGGTTGAATTCTTCACGGAAGAAAAAAATTGTCTTCATATAGATTTGGTGGCAAAGGCATGGCTAGTTATTTAGGTTGGATTTGTATGATGTGCAAATAAAACTGTTTAAAAACAAACAGAGAGAAACTGTTGGAAGGGAAGCTGAGAGGTGCAGTCCCTCCAGAGGGCAGTATTGTGGGGTAGGTTTGCCATTGCTAGATATATACCTGGAGGAACTTAGAGTGGGGACACGAATGAACATTTGCACACTGGCATTCATAGTGACAGTGTTTCAGATTCACTATGGAGGAAGGTGGCTTATGGATACAACAACTGAGGGATGAAAGGGGGAATTGTGGTGTATGCATACAATGAACTACAAGAAGGATTGAAGTTGTATGGCAAGCAAATAGGTGAATGAACCTTAAGGACAGTATGTTGAATAAAATGTCAGAAAAAAAAGACAAATATTATCATGCGGCCTCACTCATATGGACTAACTATAATGTACAAACTTGGAGAAATGATGTCCAGAGCATGGGTTTTCAGATTAGGGCCTATTTAAAGGGTCCTAGATTGTAAGCTCTTATAGCAGTCACATCTATTCTGGAGTTGTAACCATTATTTCTAATTCTGAGATGCTAAGCTATTTGTGTATAATCTGGTCATTCCCACAAACTTCCGGTATTTATGTAACACCTGAGACTTTGAGTTAGATCACTGAAGCTATGAAAGTCATTGTTACCCCATACAGCAACTGTTAAAAAGGTTGTAAATGTGATCAGACTTTGATGAGAGATATGAATGAAGCTGATCTGGATAGGACTAAGGTAAATCAGAATACAGGGTAAAGGATGATATGGTCCATATTTTTAAAACTTCAACTTCTGTATGAGACAAAAAGGAGAGATGTTTATTTGGTGCAAAATTTGTAATTTGAGTAGGGCATTATCTAATTTAACTTGTACAGCCAGCTTATCTAAACACCATAATTACATGGAATCTTGAATACTGCATGAGATTTTGTTGGTTTGTACAGGTTAGTGTGATGCCCCAATATATCCCAGGATAATTTGGGCAGAGAATAAAATAGTATTTGCAAAATCCCCTTGGGGGAGGACTGAGGAGAAAGGAGAAAATATTTAGCTTCCCCATCTGGGGAATCCTGATATTCTCACAAACAGTGCGGACAACCTACTCAAAATGCTGAGTCTTCGATCTTGGGGTTCTCCCCTATGAAGCATTGCTGCAAAGGAGAAGCTAAGCCTACTTATAATTATGCCTTTGAGTCACCCCCAGAGAACCTCTTTTGTGGCTCAGATGTGGCTTTTCTCTCTAAGCCAAATCAGCAGGTGAACTCACTACCCTCCCCACCTAAGTGGGACATGACTCCCAGGGGTGTAAATCTCCCTGGCAACATGGAACAGGACCCCCAGGATGAGCTAAGACCCAGCAACGTGGAATTGAGAAAGCCATCTTGATCAAAAGGGGGAAGAAAGAAATGAGACAAAGAAAAATTTCAGTGGCTGACAAATTTCAAAGAGTAGAGAGGTTATCTTGGAGGTATTCCTCATGCATTATATAGATATCCCTTTTTAGTTTATGGTATATTGGAGTCGCTAGAGGGAAGTACCTGAAACTGCTGAAATGTATTCCAGTCATCTTGATTTTTGAAGAAGATTTTATAACTATATAGTTTTTACAGTGTGATTGTGTGATTGTAAAAACCTTGTGTCTGATGTTCCTTTAATCCAGGGTATGGACAGATGAGTAAAAACGTATGTATAAAAATAAATAAATAATAGGGGGGATAAAGGGTAAAAAAAGTTGGTAGATTGATATACTAATGGTCAATGATAGGGAGGGGTAAGTGTTATGGAATGTATGAAGATTTTTCTTTTTTCTTTTTATTTCTTTTTCTGGAGTGATGCAAATGTTCTAAAAATGATTATGGTGATGAATACACAATTATATGATGATATTGTGAGCCATTAATTGTATACTGTGGTTAGACAATATGTGTGTGAAGATTTCTCAATACAAATATTTTTAAAAATAAAAGCAGTTCTCAAAAAGAAGATTAATATATGAACATAACTGAGTCAAATAAAATGTACATTTCGGTTTTTGGTTTTTTTGGGGGGTGGGTGCACAGTCTGGGACTCAAGCCCAGTCTCCACTGAATCACTAAAATTACATTTATTATATATAGAATAGGAGGGATTCATCAAAAGAGAGAAATAAATCCTTTACTTTGTCTTTCACAATTCATTTCCCTATTGAAAACAGGGTAAAACATTCATAAATCCTAATGTTATTGACATTTTATATATCATAATTTTAATTTTATTTGTATTTTTTCTTACTCTAATTTGCAATTTCTATTTTTATTTATTTATTGAGTATATTACTGCAGGCTGCTCTTGTTAAATGTAACAGGAGGTGGTAAAACACATCTGTAACATTCAATCTGATTTATATGAGAGGAGGAGGGCAGGGAATCTTCATTCAATTAGAATGTTTATCTGATCCTGAATAGTTTGGTGGCTGAAATGAGCAGCAATCTTTATATTTTAGAAGAGAAGTGTCATAGTCAACTCTTGATCATCTGGGCAGATTTTCAGTGAATTTGAGGCAAGTTTTAGGAGAGGTAGAAATGTAACTGATATCTTGATATCCTTATTAATACTAGAGGAAAAATGGGAAAGAAAAGATAAGATAAAAATCAATTACTAAAAAACATTTAGCTTCTCTGGCAAAGACAGTGAAGCGCTAGAGATGAATTTTCTCTACATGTTTAAGCTTCTTTTTCATTGTTTCCTTCCCAGTACATAAAAATGTACAGCTCACTGGGCAAATAGAAGTAAGGCCTATTCTGAAATGTCCTAAATGACATTTACGTAGATATGCTTTACATATAATTTTGTATTTTTTTAATTTTTGCAAGACCTCATTCAACAAGAGCAGCTTACAAGAATGCACCATATAAATCAATTAAAAATATAAATTGCAAAACAGAATAAGAGAAAATACAAGTAAAATTAAAATCATGACATACAAAAGAAGAATATATTAAGCAGAACCTTGGAATTCAGCATGCAAGTATAGAGCCATGTGGAGATGCAAATAGTGTGAGAGATGCTATGTTAGCAGTTCTCAAACCTTAGTGTTCATCAGAATCCACCTGGAGAGTTTGCTATATGACAATTTTCCAGAGTTTCTGGGTCAGTAGGTCTGGGACAGAGCTTGCGAATTTACATTTGCATTTCAAATAAGTTTCAAAATACTGAGAAACTCAGTGGTTAATGGAAATGAAATAGTTATTGAAAATGTATATTTTTCAAACTTTAACCTTACTATTGAAGCAATATAGTATAATAAAAGTGCTTTGGAATTAGACTTAGGTTTCAGTTCCAGAATTCTAGCTCTATGCTTACCCGTGAAACTTCTCTAAACAATAGTATCCTCAACAGCAAAAGGATCAAATAATGAGACCTCTAACGGATGTCATGAAGACTAAATGAAATATTGTATGTAAATCACTTAGTTTCCTGCATGGCACACAATACAGCTAAATAAATCTTAGCTATTATTATTATCATTATTGTAAAAGAAAACATACCACATGGTACTTGACACAAAATAAGTGACAGTAATTGCCATTTGCCCTTTCCTGGTTCATCCCACATTTAGCAAAACAAAGCATGCAACTGATTATCACCATCCTTAGAAAATGGCACTGTTGGTCATTTTCATTAAAAAGAAAACGCACACAATTTTTTAGTACATGCTGTGTGTGAAACCCTTTTATGAGTGCTAGAGATACAAAAGTTAAGTTCTTGCCTTGAGGTCTTCCCATTTCCTTAAGAAAAAGGGATTTATAGTACTGATAGCAAATGTTGGGGGCCACATACCAAGTTAGTGGGAGAGAAAACAAAGTCTTAAGGAGTAGTAGCAATCACTTTGAGCTGGGGTATATAGGAAAGATTCATGAAGAAACTGTATAATGGGAGTTTGTTATTTAGGGATGCTCCAGTATCTGAACCTCCACTCTTCCTTTTGGAAAAGTCCCAAGTATGCAGAATGGTTGGAGCTACTGTCTTCTACACACTAGGAAAGCAGAACCCTTCCCTCCCATGTCTTGGACCAAAGATGAATGGATATATGACTTTGTCTGGTACAGTAAAATGTTCTATGCCAAGACATGGCATTCTGAAGGGGATAGCTGGAGATCAAGATCACAGCAGTAGCAGTGGCAGTGGTAGAGCCCTTCATAGGCTTCTGCCATGAGACACTTTCAGAACTTCCTGCTTCTTGATCTTGAACCAAGCTTCCTTGGTTCCAACTGTCCTAGAAACTGATCTTATCGTCTCTGATGTATTCTGGCAGCCCTTAATAACCCTTCAGCAAATTCCAACTCCCTATCCCTTTTGGGGAGATGGTGGATGGCTTAAGTTAGCTAATGTTTGTTTCTATTGCTTTTAACCAAGACTGAACTGACAGCAGATACAATGTGAGCCAAATTTAAAAGGAAAGAATTCACAAAATCAGAGAAGGAAGATTACAGCATGACAGGCAGGGAATATGGAAGAGATCTGGGAATTGGTTGGGGAAGAGTTATTATATTCATCTCTATTGTATCAACCAAGGTTTACTCACCCAAGTTCATTAACTACTTCCTTTGATCATCTGATATAAAATCTTTCCTCATCCATGACTTGCTTTCTCTGGTCTGGAGCCCCTAAAATTCTTCAACACATTCCTCTATTGGCTGTATTCCAACTTCCAGCTGTTCAAGTTGCCTTTGATTGCACAGTCCTGACCATCTCTAAGACATAGAGCCCAATTCCATGCTTTAGACTAAATTGGCCTACCTCAGCATCTCTGTCCTACTGATGTTTCTCCTGCATCTTTACTGGAAGTATTCATCCAGTTTTAAGGAAAATATGCCATCAGAACAGATGCATTCCCAATTGGCTTGAATCCAGCCACTTCCTAGCACAGTGTATGATGGAATGACTTATGCAATTAAAAAATGCTTTGGAAAAAAATCTGGCAGTAGTTTTGGGTGGTTAGAATGAGGAAGAAACAGAATACAAAGAGACCAATTAAAAAAACCAAGCATGACATAGAACTTGGACAAGGGTGATGGCAGAAGGATTTGGAAGGAAAAAAAAGATAGACTATTACAAAGAAAAAATGTCAGAACTTAGGAAAAAAGGAATAGAAAAGAATCAAAAATAACTTCATGGTTTTTAAGTAATAACCAAGTTAAGAAACTGAAGACGTGCTGATTTTGAAAGTCAGTTTTAAGTAGCGTCATTGAAGTAGAGAGAACAAAGGAAGAATTTCAAGGCATTGAGAGCAATCAAGAAGACGTATGCTGTAGGGAGGTAAAAAAAAAAAAATTGAGTCTATTTTTAAAAGTCTGTGGCTATGGCTCCTAAAAGGGCACTGGTGACTGAAGAAAATTTCAAGAGAATGCTGGGACTGAATTCAGACCACAAAGGATTGAAGTATGAATAGACAGTGAGGAAAAAGAGACTAAAAATACAAAATAGTTTGGGGGGTGTTTGAAAATGAAAGAAAGTTTTTAAAATGAGCAAATTTGAGATGTTTAAGTTGAGGGAAGGTAAGACTACCTTCATTGCAAGACTATGGTTAGACTTTAAAATACAGGTATACTTCAGTGATATTATGGTTTTGATTTCAGACCACTGCAATAAAGTAAAGAGCACAATAAAATGGATCACACAAGCTTTTTGGTTTCCCAGTACATATAAAAGTTATGTTTACACTATATAGTAGTCTATTAAGTATGCAATAGCAGTATATCTAACTAAACAATTTAAATACCTTAATTAAAAAATAATTCTTGGGTGCACAGGTGGTTCAGTGGTAGAATGCTCACCTTCCATGTGGGAGACCCGGGTTCGATTCCCAGACCATACATCCAAAAAATAACAATAATAATAATAATTCTTGCTAAAAAATGCTAACAATCATTCAAGCCTTCAGTGAGTCATAATATTTTTTTGCTGGTGGAGGATCCTGCCTCAATGTTGATGGCTGCTGACTGATCAGGGTGGTGATTGCTGAAGGTTGGGGTGGCTGTGGCAATTTCTTAATTTAAAACAATAACAAAATTTGCCACATCAATTGACTCTTCCTTTCATGAAAGATTTCTCTCCAGCATGACACTGTTAAATAGCACTTTACCCACAGTAGAACTTCTTACAAAATTGGAGTCAATCCTCTTATCAACTAAGTTGATATAGTATTCTAAATTCTTTGCTGGTATTTCAACAATGTTCACAATGTCTTCACGAGGAATAGATTCCATCTCAAGAAACCACTTTCTTTGCTCATCCATAAGACAATTCCTCATCCGTTCAAGTTTTATCATGAGATTGCAGCAATTCAGACATATCCTCAGCCTTCACTTTTAATTCTAGGTCTCTTGCCATTTCTACCACATCTGCAGTTACACCCTCCATCAAAGTCTTGACACCCTCAAAGTCATCCATGAGGATTGGAGTCAACTTCTTCCAAATTCCTGTTAATGTTGATATCTTGACTTCTTACCATGAATCACAAATGTCATTAATGGCATCTAGTATTGTGAATCCTTTCCAAAAGGTTTTCAATTTATTTTATCCAGATCCTTCAGAGGAACCACTCTGTATGGCAGCTATATGGCCTTATAAAAGGTATTTCTTAAATAAAAAATAAGACTTGAAAGTTGAAATGACTCCTTCATCCATGTGCTGCAGAATGGATGTTGTATTAGTGGGCATGGAAGAACATTCATCTCATTGTACATCTCCATCAGAGTTCTTGAGTGACCAGATACATTGTCAATGAGCAGTTACATTTTGAAAGGACTCTTTTTTTCTGAGCAATAGGTCTCAACAGTGATCTTCAAATATTCAGTAAACCATGTTAATAAACAGATGTGCAGTCATCAGGCTTTGGTGTTCATTTATAGAGCCCAGGCAGAGTAGATTAGCATAATTCTTAAGGGCCCTAGGATTTTTTGAATGGTAAATTAGCAACGGCTTCAACTTCAAGCCACCAGCTGCATTAGCCCCTAACAACAGAGTCAGTCTGTCCTTTGAAGCTTTGAAGCCAGGCATTGACTTCTCCTTTCTAGCTATGAAAATCTTCTTCCAATAGGAGACTGTTTTGTCTACATGGAAAATCTGTTGTTTAGTGTAGCTACTTTAATTAGTTACCTTATCTAGATCTTGATAACTTAATGCAGCTTTCACATCAGCACTTGCATTTCACCTTCCCCTTTTATGTTATGGAGATGGCTTCTTTCCTTAAACCTCATGAACCAACTTCTCCTATCTTCAAACCTTTCTTATGCAGCTTCCTCATTTCTCTTAGCCTTCATAAAATTGAAGGGAGTTAGGTCCTTGCTCTAGATTAGGCTTTTGCCTAAAGGAATTAGGCTTTTGCTGGTTTGAGCTTCCATCCAAACCTCTAAAATTTTCTCCATATCAGCAATAAGACTATATTTGCTTTCTTATCATTTGTGTATTCAGTAGAGTAGCACTTTTAATTTCCTTTAAGAGCTTTTTCTTTGCATTCATAATTTGGCTGTGTGGCTAGCTGAGGTATCTTCTAGTCTATCTCAGCTTTTGAAATGCCTTCCTCACTATGCTTAATCATTTCTAGCTTTTCATTTAAAGTGAGAGACATGATTCTTTCTTTCACTTAAATATTTAGGTCATTGTAAGGTTATCAAATGGCCTAATTTCAATACTATTGTGTCTCAGGGAATATGGAGGCGGATTGGTGGAGTAGTCCAAGCACACACAACATTTAAGGATTAAGTTAGCCATCCAGTATGGGTGCAGTTGATAGTGTCTCAAAACAACAATAATAGTAATCAAAGATCATTGATCACAGATCACCATAACAGATATAATAATAATGAAAATGTTTTAAATATTTTGAGAGTTATCAAAATGTGATACAGAGGCATGCAGTCAATCACATGCTGTTGGAAAAATGCTGCAGACAGACTTGCTTAATGCAGAGTTGCCACAGATCTTCAATTTTTAAAAAAATGCAATATCTGTAAAACACATTAAAGGGGAGTGCAATAATACTAATTATGCCTGTAGTATTTCTTACTAGTATAATGAGTCAACATTTTTAACCTTAAAAGTCAGTATATTCTAAAAAGAACTGGCACCGTTTCTTGCTGTTAATATCTGCTGGCTTGGCAGGTTATGATTTAATACACAGATGCAATCCCAGACACAGAAGAATATACTTTAAAGCATAAAAAACTGAGGTACTGACAAGTCTTATTCACACCTTTCTACTCTCTAAAATGAACTTGCATTGTTTGATGTGAAAGCAAGACACAGAGAAAAGAGTTTTGAATTTAAAGCTTGCACTCCCTTTTCCAAAAGCACATTCAAAACTAATTGCTTTATAATGTCTGAATGCAAAAAGGACTCAAGTTGCAGAACAACTACATGGATTCTGCGTTTGGAAACTTGGTCTTTCCAAGTCATAGAAATGAAAACAAAGTATTATGAAAAATGACTGTCCCGCTGTCATTTGAGTGTTTGCATACTGTTTTCCATAAAGGAGCAGAAACCCACTGTCAGACTTGTGCATACTCAGAAAGGTAAAAGATAGCATCTCTGGAGCGAGACTGGAGAAATGTGACTCATCTCTTTTGCTCTTTGCCAAGCTTACCTTGACATTTATTTCTATAAACACAGTCAGCAAAGACTACGTGAAGAAATTATCTTCTGTAACTACATCTGGATTTTTTCCTAACTGCCACATCTTCACCAGTTAAGCGAGTTTTTCTCTCTTCCATTCAATAATAATGCAAATAATTAACAAAGGAATGTACCTTTTCTTGTATTTTACTTCTAACTTCCTCTATGACTGCTAGTCTCATTTTATCTTTGTCATAGCCCAGGGATATGAAAAAGGACAAATATTTTTACCTTCCATGGATTATCCCAGTATGTGCAGTGACCATGCAGAAGGAATACAGGCACTCAAAATCATTTCAGTATTGGGATAAAAGTGCATTTAAATCTTCTTTTGTTTATATATTGGAACGCTATCCTGGAACTAAGTTCAAGAGGTAGAAATGGTCTGTATATCAATCCTAAATGTGATCTCAAATACTTTTTTCTTTTTTATTATCTATACAACTCAAAGGAAAAGAATGAGTTTGACAATTGCCCAGTTTTTGCTGTTGTTTTTAATCAATCTAGAGATATTCATATGAGATAGTTTGAGCCAAAGACAGATATTTGGATTGATTTATTTGGTTTGGCCCTGTGATGATTCTGAATTAATTTCTTTCTTATGCTTACTTTAAAATCATGTTCTGAAACAAAGTACAAAATGCAAGTATGTGTCACTCCATATATTATTCTCTGTGCATTTCTTACATTCTTACTCCAGAGCAACTCAGGACACCTCTGATTACTGGAACTCATTACAAATTGTTCCTGCCTAAGATTACTAAAGGATAAAAGGACTGGCTGCTAGTTTCATGTAAGCCCACAGAGCACCTCCTCCTACCAATTTAAACTATCCTATCATCTTCACAATTACAGCTAAGCTCCCTTCGCCTAAATATTTTACTAGAATTTTAGGCCATCTATGTGATACAAAGTCAGTTTTAGTGTCAACTTTCTATTTGCTTGACCAATTTGGAGACTCAAACAAGATCATTCAAATTGCTGTCATGAATTTTTTTGGGGGGTGGGAGGATTGTTGGAAGTGGGGAGACAGAGTATTAAATTGATTGAATTTACTTTGTTTTGTGTAGATTCTCCTCTCCACAGAGGGATCAGAGACGTCTATGAAATGTTTTCTAGGGATGAGGAGGTTGTTGCTGGTATTTAATGTCTACACTTACAATGTTTAGAGCCAAGAGTTTCTCTTCCACAATATCTGAAGGACATGCTTAGGAGATAACAGTCTGGTTAAAGGCAGGTCTGGGAGTCTTGTATTAAGGCTACACACATATAGAAATCATTCTACTTTTATTTAGATTAAGTCTTCACTTCACTTAAAGCACTTGAAATGTTTTAAAGGTTGTCATAAACTGGGTTCCTGAACCAGAGATTTGTATACAGTTGATTATTGTGGAGTAGTCTCAGAAATGGCATTTGTAAGGGAGTGAGAGAAGCAGGACAGGGCAAAGGGAACAATTGAAATGCAGTGCAGGGGTCTTTGTGCCCCTCTCCCACTTGAATAACTAGTCAGAGCAAATATGCTGCCCAGAAGAAGGAGGTATAAACTTGGACAGCCAAAAGAATTTCCTAGGGAAGAACTCAGCTGTGAAACCTCAGCAGCCAATCATTCTGGTCCCTGAGGAAATGAAGGCCTTGGTAATGAAGGCAATATCTGAGTGACATACTACAGCATCCACTACAGAGATGAGTAATGGAGTTTATGGAAACACAATGGCCTTCCCCTTTCCTTAATCCCCAAATAGTCCTTTCAGTCTGCCACTGTCAAGGAACCCAGAGTTTGTGGACAAATAATGAAGATCTGATACCTTTAAAGTCTGTGTTTTTATGGTGATAGAAATATTTTAACAATTTATGTTAGCCCATTATAAAACCAGATCGTCCCTTTTATAGCAATAATTCAAACTGAAAGACATTTCCATAGAGTAAAACCTTAGTTTCAGAAATCAGCATTTCTTAAACTGGGATTCTTGGAGAGCTCCTTAGAGAAGAAGGATATATACTAAATATACTAAGTCTTTAGTATATTTTTGTGATTTTTTTTTACCAAAAATTTTTGTATTTTGTACAGTATTTAAGTATAAGAAACCCTGGGAGTAGTGGTAATATCTGGGCTAAGGAATCAGGGGATTGGGTTCAAATCCCTCATGCTCTCCTTATTATGTAACATTAGGAAAGTCATTAATACTTAATTCTGAATCTTTTATTCTCTCATTTGTAAAATGTACCTGCTCAGAGGACTGTGTGAAGACTAAATAAAATAATCCAACA